>JAQBSW010004953.1:0-62686 GCA_029291075.1 Eudiplozoon nipponicum | reverse complement strand
CTAGGTAGATAGTTTGATACTGGTATACAATGCATATATAGAACCTTTATTCGGTATTAACATTAACGCGTTAAATGTGCAAACATTGAAGCACATTGGATAAATTAGAAATCGATATATGTTGTGCATACGAAACCAGAATTATAGGGGCTCACGAGTATAACAAAAGTGACGGCACCACCTTTATCTACGCGCTAAGTGTTTCAAATCTCACGTTCGAATGAATTTTCTCAATTCGGACAATGGAAAGTCGGCATAGTTCTTATAACACAAACCGAAGCTTGTTTAACTGAATGGATCCCTGTAAACAGCCGCCTTTGTGCGGAATGCTTAAAGACGTCCACAAAATAATAGTTAGAAACCCTAATAAACGTTGACTTTCATTGTATCCATGAAAACTCTCAATGATTGCAACAGGGACGCCTTCTATCCATGACACTTTTCTGCTAAGTAAAGCGAGAAGTTCAGATTTGATTATGCTCAAGTTAGGAGCTTGATCAACGCAGAAGTGCATCTAGTTGGCAAATGCACGTTAAGCTCAATGCGCAACAATAATGGTGAACGATAGATTATACTTTAGTACAAACTTCAGACATTGTGTAAAACTTTTTACAACAATGGACAAGCAATGCTGAAATCCGTAGACGAATTATTGGACATGCCAACAAGTGCTCCGCATTAAACAAAGGAAAAAGGCTCAACCAACCGCTCCTGTTTCGTCATGATTTGCATATTCTTTCATTTCGGTCACCTGGTAGTGCATTATTCTCTCCGAAAATACTAGATTGACGTAAGAAACAGCGGACAAATTATTTAATTCAAGGTTGCGAGCTTGATATAAACACCAATCCCATTCAATATTCAAATGTCAGTAAAGACTAAGCATTGTATAAAGTAGCTAAGGCAATTCATCATTATAAAATTTTCAGTTTATACTGACATATATATATATATATATATATATATATATATATATATATAATATGATTGGTGTTTATACCAAGCTCGCATTCTGGTTTTAAATAATCGTTACAACCACCTGCAAAATGAACGATCGGTTAAAATGGACAGAATTTGACATTTCAGAAACAGTTAAAGTCAGCTACAGTCAAAGTCGGTAGTATAGAACACGTTTGTATGCCAGGAAGTAGTCTCCAATAGCATCAAAATTTTTTGTCGGAAACTCGGCACTATATAGCAAATTCCTTGTGGAATCATCCTTATCTTAACTTTGTTTTCTCAGTTGAGCAAAGGTAAATGCGAGGTTTGGCTGGTTTTATGAATCCGCAAACTAAAAGCTGCAATGAAGCTATATCGCCTTTGTCGCCTTGCTATGCCTTTTAATCGTTGCCTCACTTCGTTGTGTTACGTAGGGAAACATCCACGTCTGAACTATATACACCAATTTATAAATCTCTCCGTAATTTTTTTTAAAATCGAAATTATTATTTTTGTCGAAATTATTAATTAATTATAATTTAATAAAATATTTGCTTCATTTCTTTCTTTCTCGTGGTTACATGGTTGTGAAACATCGGTAATTTACAGCTGTAATACTGCTCTATATAATGGTGGCGATAATGATGATGATGATGATAAAGAAGATGAATACCATATAAATATATACGTATGTTTAAATTAAGAACAAAGGACTCGACCAGGAGTGTTTCAGGAATGCTTGAGTAATTCATTAGATCAAGTTTGCGAGATTGAATTTAGCATCAATGTGATTGTATTTAACCATTCGAACAATATAGCATACCAGACACGCAACACATAATACATAATTGCATATAAATTAGTTCTCCGACACAAACAGTATCTAACTATTAAATATAGCAAACCTATCGTCAGTCACACGTACTAACGCATTTTCGACATTCTGTGATCATCAAAAGAGCACAAAGACAAACTGAATAGCAAGGATAAAACCGCAATGCATATATAAAGAAAGCAACATTGGATATGCGGCTCTCAACTCTAGTATTCTCTCTTACATTGCACTTGACCGAAAATGTCTGGTGCATAATTTCTATGCAGTCACAAACATTAACTTTTTGTAGCTTTCGTTATGTTTAAGTAGATTAAACAATGCAACAATCATTGATTGCGTGCGTGGGGTTAACGATTCGTTAAATCAGTTTTGCGAAACTTTCAAAACCACTAATCACATTTTATTTAACCAGCACAGGTAACTGATGGTAGTTTTGCCCCATTGTTAGACTGGCTAAATGCAACTTAATGGGGCTTATGCGAAGCTAACAAACTTGATTTAATGAATGTTAACCATCAGCGCAACAAATGGTTTTTGAATTGTGATGCTTGTGTTATGGTCGAATAAATTCTGCCTTTCCATTTTAGTGCAGTCATACCGTCAAATTTAGGCGGGTTTTGTGAAAATTTAGATTCTCTGTATAGATCTTAGCCACATCGCTGTTGACTCGATCCTTACTATTGAAGAATTACCGACCAGCGATGAAACTAATATCTAAATTTTCCATATACTACTACGTTTAGACTTTACTAATAATATAAATATACAAAAAATCGTCCTATGCATGGAACTAAAAAGTCGAGTTAATAACCAAATTTATTTTTTCATTGCCGATGTGAAGTAAACTATGTAAAAAAATGTTATATTTTCAGCACAGTGAAGACGAAAAATTTCAATTTTATTTGAAGTATAATTTTCATATTATACAGCTTACTTATCGACATAAGAGATGGTTGACAACAAACAACAAACACTCAACGAAAATAGACAATTCAATTGAGTCAAAATTCAAAGTCGCGTTGTTTTTCTTTCAATATATTTTATCATTCACCTTGGCACGATTGTAATAGGAATGCATTTGCTTTCCTTTGCTCCTCTCCCCAACCACGTAGATCGATCTTAATTACGTGATTACATAAGGTAGGTATAAAACAATAAGTTTAACACGACCAAATTTAGCTGTCATAATTTCACTTTGTTGGTGGCAAACAGCAGTCACAGAAACACAAGCACGCGACGCGTGCCTATCTAGGGAAATGTCAGTCGGCTATTATGAGACAGCTCAAGCATAAATATAAATGAAACGGTTAAAAGAAATATCTTGCTTGCTTTATTAGATGGTTCCTAAGACTTGTGATGAATTGTTGATCAATAAAGGACACCGATAGAGGTATCCGACAAATGAGTTTGACAACAAACATTAAAAGCAATAATGAAATGGTGACATATCCAAGTCAGGACAAATGAATTAATTTTCTTATGCAACAGTAAAACGACTAACCAATACAAGATATAATGTTATGAAAATTGACACTATGCAGTAACAACATGTTTATTTAAAGACATGCGGAATTTGAAAAGCACTATGCATTTCATAAAATCATACTTATTTTGGGCTAATTCCATTAACTTTCGACAACACAAATTCAAGAAACAACACGTCAAACAGGCACACAAAACGCCAATACAGACCAATATGTACTAGTGCATAAATGCAAATAATGGAACAGCTGGTCGACAATCGACAATGCCCGCCGAGTTATTGCCTGGTGATGAGAGCATAAATGCGTCTATTTAATTCATGGGAGTTGCACATTATATGAAGTGCACACTTACCTGACCGTATTGCTCCCAATAGGCCGGGCAGTAAGTATCCATAATAGGCCGCTAGTTGACCAAAAGTGGATAATATTGCACAATAAATAACAAAAAGTACAAGACAACAGCAAATTTATTCTATGATCGATATATATATTTTAAGGAAAGAAATAAAAAGGTATTAAAACTACAACGAGTAGATATCTACAACTACAATAAAACTGTATTTCATCAGCAGAACATACCGATGCTCCACTGCCACATAACCATGAAATTCATAGCTGTGTCGGCGTCAAATGAACAACACGACCCCGCCTAATTAACCTGTCTCATATGAGAAACCCTACCAGCACGGAAAAAGCCACCAGTAAAGCTCGAGTTATAAAAGCACACACAAATACACCATCACGTCAAAGTGTCTATACATCCAAATTACTTAACTGATTCTAAAGTTAATTTGCACATGCTTAAGGCGAATTTAATGCATAGAAGCATTATTTTTATTGCTTGAAAGCGAATAGTAAATAATTAAATTTTAAAATGTAAACTACGATTAATCAGATTAATTTACACTAATGTAGTTCAGGTACATTGAATACTTTACTGTGAATTCCATAATTACGTTCACGCTTCATTGTTACATCTTCAACGGGAAATTATAGTAAAATTAGACAATAATAATACTCAGCACACAAGAGTAACCCGATCGGCGAAGTTATTACGATAAAAATATAATAATAATAATAATAAATGATCAAGTAAATAACGTACTCGGTTGAGTATATATGAGACATAGTAAATTAATTTTTTCTTGTAGATGAGCAATCAGCAACATTATATATATGCATTATGTATATGAAATCCAACCTTTTTTCTTAGAAGCTCCACAGTGATTGCATTATCCTTTCCAGATGCTAGGCCAACACCTTGTTTAAGCGCCATGTCACGTAAAGTTTCCTGAATTGATTGAATTTGTTGGGAAACCGCTGACAACATACGTTCCTCGAGACGATTGAATTCATCGAAACAACCCCAAGCTCCAACCTGACAAAGGCCTACAAATATGCGACCCATTGCCTTTGGTCAAATAAGATTACATTTAAAAAAACCTCATGTATTTCCACAGACGATTTTTTTTATTTTAAAAGATAAGATAAAACTGGCTAACACAATTAATACAATAAATATAATCCTACCGTTAAGTTTTAATGCATAGCAATTGATATCAGTACGAAAACAAATCTTTCTTGCTTCAATTTATCGAAGTAGAATAAATGCCCAACGAAAATGCTTGCAGGTATGCATGCAAATAAATAATGCAAACGTACATACATACATGCATGCATAACTATATACAAGAGCGCATGCATATATACATAAATTCAAACATACATTCAAAAAAATCATACATTCATACATTCATACATTCATACATTCATACATTCATACATTCATACATTCATACATTCATACATTCATACATTCATACATTCATACATTCATACATTCATACATTCATACATTCATACATTCATACATTCATACATTCATACATTCATACATTCATACATTCATACATTCATACATTCATACATTCATACATTCATACATTCATACATTCATACATTCATACATTCATACATTCATACATTCATACATACTTCCATTCATATATTCATTTATTCATACATTCATAAATATATTCTGGTCTAAAAGATTTCATAGCAATCATCAAATATATCTTGAAATTGTATCTGAGCGAGACGATGATTCTGCTCATGTTAAAAGAATATCAGTCATCTACTAAGTTTAACTCTGAGTTATTGCACATAATCATTGCCACCAGATTATTACCTGGTCTGCGTTTTGACTAACGCAGCTTTCATTGTTCCAGTAGTTTTCTTTTGATAAAATATTTCGGCCAGAATTACCGTAGGCCTTCATCAGTTGCTTTTCACTTCACAAGTTTAACAAACGTAGCAAATGAAGCAGATTATACGTATTATACATTTGAAAATCATTTCCCCACTGTAGAAGCTACTTGATTCTACTGCTATCACTAATACTACTACAACTACTACTATTGATACTGCTACCACTATTACTACTACTACAAATACTACTAATACTACTACTGTTACTGATGCGGCAAATTCTGCTGCTACTACTAATATTACTACTCCCACTATTACCACTTATGTTAGTAATTTTACTAATGCTGTCGCCACTGCGACTTCTTATTATTCTACTAATAAATAGCATTTCACTAGTTTAATATACTAAATCACAAATTATTAGTGATGAGCGTCTTATTATTCGGCATCCGGTAATAAAAGCTGAGAAACGTTAATAGTGTAGCTTTAATTTTTGTCGTGTCATCTATCTACTTTTTAAAGCGAATATTTCGGTTCGTCATATTAATAAACTAGAAATGTTTTAAATATGACCCGCCTAGTTCAAACAGATTTAAATGGAAAACATAAGAAACAGTGAATATAAATGCAGATATAGACACTTACGTGGAAGTCGAAGGTTTCATCACAGTTGAAAACCAGAACGAATCGACCCAATTGAATGCCCAATGCTTTGACTGATTCAGTTTTTCCAGTACCAGCAGGTCCAAATGGAGAGCCTCCTAGACGAGCTTCTAAAGCTTGAGTCATTGTCAAGTAACAGCGATCGGTCAATGGTGTTTGTACAAGTCGCTCCGTCACGCCGAGATATTCAAAACCATACTGGAAACGGGCATTCGCCATTTGAATACTCACCTAAATGATACACACAACAAAGAATTAACTAACGATAAACATTTGACGAAACTGTGAATTTTTGGCGACTCTTTAAAGTAAGATGGTCATATGTAAACGAAATCGTAACCAGGTACGCAATACATAATTCAGGTATGCGTACTTATCCACTCTCCACAACAAGGATTATGTAACTTGATATAGTACAAGGCTTTTCTAGAGCAGTAGGTGTTTACAAATGACTGATAATATTAAATGTGGTTGAAATTTTGCCTACCTGCAAAACTATGCTGGTGCAATTATTTACATGTATGGAACAATTTATACATAGTGCATTTGCTTTCAAGTCACATTGCCGAAGATTTTGAACTGCTCGAATAAACATGCATATAAGGAAATGAACACATTCCTTAATAGAGCGTTGCCGGATCCTACTGATGAGTCGCCAATAAGCTCAAAACGCACGTGTAAATGAGATTATGCCTTTTTTCATACTGACTCTGGCATATCCTTCTGGTTCTATTTGAACTAATTATAAACTAGGTATGTGATACCTTAAACAAATAACTATGGCATGTAGGTATAGTGAAAGTACAACAAGATAAGCAAAATATACATCAAAGTAGAATATTAAATTGCAAATTCACCAATAAATATAAGAACCAATGAATGCTAGTGGACAGACAGAATAAGCCGCTTGAATGATTCATAATTTAAAGAATCATGGTTTTCACAAAATATTCCGTCTTCCACACGAAGGCTCTTCGCCCGGGAAGCCAAAAGAACAGCAGCAGCAGCCATATACATTCAGCTGATTTATATGGCAGTGAAACATTAGTCACTTTTGACTTTTGTGTGGCTGGACATGATGATGATGAGAATGTCAATTCACTATGAACATAAAGCCTTCACGTTACTGATAAGGCTGTCATAAAAAATGGATAACTCCACTTATTTAGGACTTCTAAATGCGCACTGCATTTTCATTTCGATGAGTGTAAACATGGAGACGCATACACATACATAACACACACGTGCCTAGTGAAAAGATAATTGTGCTTAAGAGACCTACCAACAAGTATAATTGAAACAGCTTAAACTAAATTTACCAATAGACTTAATGATCGTCAAATTGTTTTTTTTATGTAATTTACGTTGAAAAAGGCTTACGACACAGGAAGCCAAAATATTCAAAGTAAACTTGAAGACAGTGGATGCGAAGACCTTGTTGGGTACAACAAGAGCCAGGTAAAAAATCTATTCCCTGTCGCTCAACGTGATTTCTCCAAAGCATATTTTGTGCACTAATAAACGGAGTAAACCCTAAGTTTTATAATTGAAAGCGAAACGCACACAACCAGCATTGACTTAGTTTACGAAGCTGCATAAAATTGCATACTTATATGTTCATACACGTATAAGCTATTTCTAGATAAAAAATCTAAAAATCAAAAAGCACCTGGTTTAATATGTCTTGTTGTTTACTGTCAAAATAGAATCGCATTTGAGACAACCAGTCGAACGACCTCGGTGAATTAACTCGGTTACGTATAAGCTCTCGAAGTACATTACGTTGATGCACGTGCTCCATAATTAGGTGCTCTAATTTGCAACGACGCACAGGTGGCTGTTCATAGAGGACACTGTCAGCCAACACATTCAGCATATTCTCAACGGAGAGTAAGCATTCAGTTAAAGGTGTCCTTTCGCCGTCGGTCGAAGATGACTGAGGTGATTGCTGGTTCTGACCGGAACTAGCCATACTGTTTAGAGCTGATTCCACGGCTTCCGACCACGATATCTGTGCTGCAAGCACTACCAGCTGAGCCTGATATTTGTCTACCCAAGCGAGGAAACCTTCTTGTTCCATATCACCGATAGAACGAAGTTTCTATTTCGCAAACAAATAAGTTTCAAATGTTCAGTTAATCATCCATCAAAATAAAAAAAATTATATAAATGACAAAGAACAACATTGATACATAAATAGATAGAATGGCATGACGCACAATCCAGACCAAAAAGTTTTGTTTAAAGCTAAAAAATGCATAAAAAGAGCATGGCTTGCGTTATCCGAGTTAGGCTTTATTTGCTTTAAATCAAGTTTGCGAGCTTGAAGTAAGCACCAACCCCATTGTATTTAACCAGTCTACGAACAACATAACAAAACTACCGCCAGCTGCGTTGTTCGTAGACTGGTTAAATACAATGGGGTTGGTGCTTACTTCAAGCTCGCAAACTTGATTTAAAGCATTGTTACCACCACCCGCGCAATCAATTATTGTTTAATTAGGCTTTATTTGTTTAAACCAAATGGTTGTTAATTAGATTCCTATCGACAATCCCGGCTTCGATTTAATAATTGTTCCTTAAGAAACCATGTTCTAGTCTATAAATTTAATTTGCTATATATTTTCGCAACATGTATGTAAATATAATATATATTTATGTATACATATATATATATATATATATATAAAAGTGGGTGTTGTTTTTGCAAGTAGATGAATACTATCAACCATTATTGTGTCTCTTAAAAGCGCTCACAATATATTTTATTAATCTTCGCACTTTAAACGCATCAGGAATATAAATGAATTATACAATGAAGATTTTTTTCGTGGCACTAGTGCAAACAAAGACTGTAAATCAGTTGAGGACATACTATAGAATAATTTAAACAAACATTGGCTGAGCGGGTGATGATAGCAATTACTTTTTATTCAAGGTTGCGAACTCGATATAAACACCTCATCCATTATTTACACACCTGTCAGTTTGAACTAGGTATTGTATAGTGTGGAAAAGGCAATTCATCTAGTAGACCGGTTTCGTCCTTAATGGGAACTCATCGCGTACTGTATAAAATTTGCCGTGATCAGTGCTCGAACCTGGGCACGTCTGCTTCAGAATCTGGTGCTCTAACCACTGAGTCACCCCACCGCATTGTTACACGGCATTGTGGATTAATCGATCTACCATATATATATATATATATATATATATATATATATATATATATATATAATTATTGCGAACTTGATATCACCACCGGTGTAATCAATGGTTGTTTAATTAAATCTTCATTATTAATATATAATTTGAATTTAACCAGATGTTTCATTAGAGTTGCAGTCTGAAATAAATAAAACCGTTTTATTTCACTGTTTTTCATAATTAACATATTATATTATTATATACACTGTGGCAGAATTCAAAATTACACATGAACATGGTTCTTCAATCGAATTTTGGGAACTATGTAATAGGCATGGAAATCCTACTTCACCAGAACAAATAATGGGAAATAGTTTCCACTTTAAAATGACATACCAGCGAATGTGCCACGTTATACCAATTTGGTTATTTGTCTCGTTAAAAGATCATAATTCATTTTATGAATTTGAATTATTGTAGCACATAAGTATCAAGAATCGAAATAGCAAGGGGAGCGTAAAAACCATTGACAAGCGTCTATATATTCATGTAGGCATGCATACCCATAAATTGAAAACATTTGCACGATGAAAAAACGATAATTAACGCTGAAGATACATAAAAATTTAAATATTACCAAGACATTCCGTATATATATATATATATATATATATATATATATATATATATATATAAAAGAAAACTGTAACAGGGCTCAAGCACCACCTAAGCAATAAACCTTATGAGGGATGAAAAGCCAAATAAATGTAGTTTTACATAAGACAAAAAATATAACACAATAACTGCAGTTTCTACAACTAAATAGAGAGAAAATATCCGGTCATGTATATAGCCAATGGAGACGCTGATAGAAATAAATTTGAAAAAATTATACTGAGTCAAATCACATTTTGATGAAGTATATTTTATTGTCAAATATATATTTCAATTTGATAGGCCGATTACATTTTCAAATGCTAAAGATCTGAATCCTGTCGCGATTTCGTTAATATTTTAGTTTTTTCGTTTTCAGAGGTATAAAGTAAAAAATTCCAGTATGATGATCAACATGACTTAGTTCAATAACTAAATCAAAAGCATTGATGTTAATAAATCAGCCGAACTTTCAATAGCAATTTTATTGATACTAATAAATTTCGAGCTAAACAATGCTATAAGGTGAGAATAAAGAAAAGACACAAAAAACGTTAAATCACGTTGGGGTATAAAACAGAAAATATCGGAATTTATAACAAGTAAGGCAAAACTACTGCCTGATAACACTAAACCACATTAGGAAATTAATAAAGGTAACATGGATTGCGAGTTGGATGTAAGAACTCTTTTCAAGCTGTCTCTGAATTATGAAATATGACACAATATGTACACCATGGAAATCGGTCTGGTCTTGGCGTCTAAGCAAAATCCTTTTTTAAATACAACATAATGATATAATATGCAGATAGCCTTTCATTCTATGCGCTGTTTAACAATAAAAGTTAAGTATATAAGAACGAACAGCATTTGGTAATGGAATCATGTCAATAATAAAACATGATTTCAGCCACTTTTTATAGTTAAAATATTAGAGTTCAATTTTCGCTTTTGCTCAGTAGCAGATTTTTCGTTAACCTATCACAGCAGGAAGCAATTGTAAATTCACTTACGATTGAGGAATGTATACATATCAATCAAATTACATTTTATCTTATTTTAATTGAAGAAGCGCAAACAAATGAATTTAATGCACAGGAAAGCATTCCTTTACAACAAAATTATCATTTCTGCCCAGGACTCAATGCCTTTAAAACCCAGAAATGTTCTAGAATGGTGAAAGATGAAAGCACTACAATGTATGGCATTGAGAATTGTTTTTGGTTATGAGACTTATTATTTGTAGACCAATTGAAGAACACCATGGAATTGTTAATATTCTTTACATCACTGTGAGCAGCCAATTAGGTAATCTTAATGTCAAAATGGATATTTTTGTTTCGGACCAGTAGATTAGGGAAGGCAGCTGAAATTCCCTTGTGCGTACAAAGCTCTATTACTTGGCAGAAGGCGTCGCTTGTCCACTAATGCATTAGATCATCCAAGATATGAACGGAATACAGCGGAAAGTGTGATCCGTCAAATCGCGTTGCACTGTAGCACTAATTCATTTTAGGTAATCCTTGTTAAATTATAAGATAAATTTTTCCCGGAGTAATGCGAAAACATCTCATTGAATCTTGAGCAAGAACTCAGTTGAAGCTACTGGTCAGTCTCAAATGAAGTAGCGCTACAATAATAATTCAGTAGAACTTACAAGTTTTTTTAAATCAATAAAATTCACACCAAGAATATGTACAGGGTAATAATGGAAGGAATTTCAAAACAAAAATAATCATAGTAACACGCAGAAAAAATAACGTCGCCTACAAAAAGTAGTACATGCACAAAAATTTCGACGACAGAAAAGTGGAATCAATATATTTTTCAACGGAAACCTCTTGAAGTACTTTTCTTTAGAGATTGCGTATGCTCGTCTTTAAAAAGCGTGTGCTCAACAACAACAGCTTACTGCTAGTGCACATAGAAAACACAAAATAATTTTTTTATGATCAAAAAAGGAGACAAAGACAGGACAAGCAATATTTCACTCGACAAATAAAACTTTACAACAACAAATCTCATGCACTGATCTTATTTGCCGCTTCATCTTCCGTGAAGAAGGCTGACACACAGCAGAGCACAAGCTTGCTTACCTTGCAACCTTCACCGTAAAAGAATCCTGTTCGCTGTGGTTGATAATAAAAAATATGTTGATGATGATGACGTGATTAATGATAAAATACAATTTATGTTACAAAAAGGGCAATTAAACAGAGTAGATAGGCTCCAGAAGACAATATAAAAAATTAAATAATACAGAAATTGCCACAAGGCTGTTTTATGTCAGACCCCATAGAATCTTCTAATTAACCTATTTCTCGATTAGTGAGCACGTATTGCGACCATATTTTGCGAAGTTTAAAGTCATGCCATGAGAATGCTGGATCAACTTTTATACTATTCTAGCCACCCACAATATTTTCTACAATAACACGGCGATTAAGAATAGTTAGTGACCCAGTCAACTTAATCGACCTTCCTTAAATCTACTGACGTGCTCAGATAAAATGCACTAACTTATAAATCTTGCACTTTAATAATACCCACAAACGTTCAGCCGGCAACCACCTAACCAAACAATTATTTTAATCTAGTTTGCGAGGTAGAATTAAACACAAATCACAGTGTATATAACAACAACAGCAAAACTACTCGTACGCACTGACACATTTCGACCTTCAATGATCATCGTCAGAGTACGACGGCAAACTGACTAGCAAGGATCAAACCGCATTGCAAAATCAGATATGCGGTACTTACCTCTAGTAGTCTCACATAGGTTGTACTTGACTGGAAATGTCAGCTGCACAATTTCTATGCTATCACAAACATTAACTCTACAGCCTTCGCCACACGTTTGCGAGCTTGAAAGTAAACACCAATCTCTTTGCATTTAACCAAACTGTCGATTTACAAATCAAGGCTCTGGTAGCTACACAGTCAGTCTAACAAAACGATAGCATTTTCCATGCAAATATGTTTAGTCTAGCAAAAACTAGCAATATGAACGCATTGTTATGCAGATAAATTGAAATATAATGCTTTAATTGCCGGTGTTCAAGTCGAAACTATTTATTGACAAAATTTATTTTTAAATAAAAATCAGATTAAAGATTATTGGTATCCCACGATGATTCTAGAATGATATGTGTGCAGTGTTTTCAAAATCATAACCGGACGTCTGATTCTTTCTACGGAGAGCTTGTGCACATACAATACAACCATAGATAAATGGAGATCTCGGTCTCCTTTACAGTGGGTTGCAGAAGGGTTTTTGCAAGTTAGATAGGGTCAATCAGGCGTCTCCACTTGTTCCCGAATGACACTGAACACCAGCGGATCTTTGGTCATTCAAATCACCCTTGGTTAGTAAGAGTTCGGTGCAGCAAGATAAAGTGACTGAATAAACCAACTCATATCAGTGGTCAATGGAAATACATTGTGTGAATAACTAAAATAATCCGACTGATTTTGCTGTTGTCCCTCAACGGCATGTGCACGGCATATATTGATTAAATCGACAAAACTATCACTAAAGGTATTAGTATATTCATTTTCATCGGCAAAATTCATCAAACGCTAACAATAAGAGTAGCAATAGCCAAAAAATTCTTAGGTCCGAAAATCCTACGACATCGAGCTAATCTTAAATCCATGTAAGCTAGGACAATAAACAAATTTATATATTGAAGAAACACCATCTGTCTTCCTAAAATGTAGAGGAACGCAATTATGATAAATTTTCAAAGCTGCTATTTTCAAAATTAGACAGCCTATTTCATACACCCTATTTTTAATGTATCGTCTGATTCTAAAAATTATCAGAACTTGCTATATACTAGCAAAAATAAGGAAGATCATGTGGCGTCAATGTGATGGTGTTAATAAGCGTTTGCTCGACATTAAATATATCTAATTATAAGAAACGTATTCATTAATTGGAACAGATCAATTTGAAACTCAACTGAGTTCTTTTCATGAAGCCAGAAAACGTACCTGCAATTCACTGACGGACTGAGCCAGATACGTCGCCAAAGAAACACGCATTTCTCGTTCCAACATTCTAAGCCAATCATTGATCACTGGATTATCCACAAGTGAGATTGGATGAACAAACTGTACAATTTCGCCCTCGTTCGACAGAAGACCTTCGACCACCGTGCAATCTTCATTTAAAACAATGGAAGAAACCCCAGCGAACATTTTCTTGAAATGCTTCTGTAGGCGCGGAACATTTTTGCTGTTACCGATAATCTCCAATAGATCTTCGTCACCAACAAAATAGAATCTTACATGAGATCGAAAAAATAAAGACAAGCGTGATGTTTTCCAATATTGAAAAAGCAAGCTAAATAAAATCAACAGATTCAAAGCCGAATAAGAAAACAAAAAATATTAACCTTGGGAATGACGATCGCTGTCGTTCTAAATATTCACCCAAAGACCTCTGAATCTTCGACAGAAGATCTGCTAGGCGCTCAAGTTGACGGTACACATTAGAGATATTAAGCACGTCCATAACTAACGGACTTTTAGACACCTTCTTCATAAGACCGAGGAACTCTGTACTGACAGACTGGAAGCGTTGTGATTCCTGTGGTAGAAGAGTCTTAATGTCAGCAGAACCAGCAAAAATGCCATCCTGATATACCCAGCGTCGCTGAACATCGATCCAGACATCAAACAACGCGTTGATTCGATTCAATCTGTCCTCCCATGCTAAGGTCTCTTCTTCAAATTGCTAAAAATATAAAACAAGGAAAGTAGAAAACAAAATAATACCAACTAAAACTATGCCAAAATTGAGCTACTGAAGTTAATAAAATACGCTAAAAAAGTGCCTAGTGAAATAAAAGCAACGGATTTATTACCGAATAAAGAAATATTTCCATGAAGCATGTACATCTACTCTTAGGTAAAACGTGGCATAATTGATGCCAAAAAAATTTCTCCTCTAAATAAAAAAATGATGAATTAGATTAATAAAAAATTAATTTACTGTGCCTACCTTAAAGTACGGAGAAAGTTTCATTGCCGTCACACTGTTGATGTGTTCTTTTACACGATTGAAAAGATCATCCCATCCACGAATCAAACGACACCTGTTCTGATAGGCGATGAGGTCAAGCTCATAATTCTTCCAAATATCCGTAACCTTGAAGACAAAAAAGGTAAAAATAAGAACGCCATTCGAATAATGCGTATACTTAAAAAAATAAAAAATAGAACCTAGACAGCCGTGGACAATTAACTTTGAACATTTTCAACCGAACTAATATTTTTATCCATCGTACTATAGATTGAATAAATTAGTAAAAACTATGTAGAGTAAGAATAGATTAGGATATAATTATAGAGCATTATTATAAATTAAATATTTCGATTCATCAGAATCAAAGAAACTTTTAATATTGATCGACTTGTGAATTTGTCAAAAGCATCCGTCGGGAATATTTTAGCCAAAAATTGTTATAAATATCATCGTGGTGAAATATTATACTCCAACCCCTTGACGTCTGCATCACCACAGCCACAATCATAAGCACCAAAACTGATGACTCACTATTTCAAAATTATGAAGACTTCATCCTGGATGTGCAGTAAAAGAACTGCAGGTCTAACAATTCTCAAATTAAATGTTACATATTAAGACAATTTGGGAACACAGACTGCAGCTAATATATACATCAGTTTTGTCAACGTTTCGGTGTAACTCAATTCTGTCGCAATTGAAGCCCTAACTAATCATAAATATCATCGCAACAGAAAAGTTAATCATAAGTACGTAACACTTGCTCCACAACTATTCCAACAACAACATTTAAACATAATGAGGACTCAGAGGAGTCAATGGTATCTATGGTGTTTGAATGCAAAAAAGCGTTTACAGCAATCAAGGATTGATAGAATAATAGGTCTCACTATCCAAAAGAAATATAAATCAAAGTAACAATCTTCATAATTATCTAATTAAGCGCAGAACAAATGAATAATAACAATATTACCACGTAAAAAGATGCATTGTACCTGTTTAAGGAACTCCTCCAAAGCTTTTTCGCCTTGAGCGACTGACAGCACTTCCTTAATAACAGCATCATTGCGCGCCAGATCGATGTCCCACATTTGACCGAGTGTCAACTCACTCATGACCCAGTTTACATTCAGCTTACGCATCAACGTCTTCCAATGGCGCTCCTTAAGAGCCTCTGATTTCAGTTCAGTAACCAGCATATTTACCTTTGGCAAGTAAACGTAGAATGGCATAGCTTTACAAATCTCGTGAAAATAAGGATATACAACTAAGATAAAGGCGTCTACATCAAGCTTATCAAAAATAGCTGAACACAAGTTTGGCTCTTTACACACATGATTAACTAATTACATCTTCGAGATTATCTGCAAGCAATTTACCTTGCTATACGACTGCAACGTCTTCTTTAGATGTTCATAGCTGGCGTATTGTCTTAGACGAGATGGCATATTCTTCAACTCTCCAGCTAAGGTGTCTAGGTCTTGACGAACCTTACGAGGCTGCACTGAATTCCATGAAGTCTCTCTAATTTGGTCAATTTGCTTCCAAATGCGAGATAGCTCGAGCCAAACACTTTTAAGATCCTACAAATAAAAAGAAGGCAAAAATACAAATATTATTTAGGCGAATTAGAGGCACACTTATGCTTCAAATATATTGATTGGAATTGACACATATTTAGACAGCATTAAGAGCAATTATTTAACTACCAAACTTAGTCAAATTATACCACATGCTAAATACTCAACGGGACGTTTGGTGAAAACGAAATATGATAATCAAAATGTTGGTGCTTACTATTGGCATTTGGAATAAGATAAATTTGTTGACAAGTTGTAAAATTCTATAAGAATATAACTTTATAATAATCAAGCAATATTGTTTCGCTTAAAGATGATCATTTGGTAACACAAAGGGAGTAAACCTACTGACGCCTATATTTGCTGCCTCGTACAAGTGCGATTTAGTTTGACTTCATTATCAAGTTATTTGTCAAACTTCCCTATCTATGCTAAAACTCAACTAGTTAGGAATTCGAGCTATTCTCTTATCGCTAAACTTAGCTTAGAAACTATGTTTCCTGTTTATTTATCATTAAATATAATACCAAGCGGTAAGTTGGCTTAATGTCAGGCTAGAATAAACTCTTTTATAAATTCTATTTGGTTTACTATTAAATTGAGATAAACGTGCCTGCAACTCTTCCATGGCCACTTGGACGCGTTGTTCACTGGGCGGCAATACACCGTATTCGGTTAACTCCAGAGCCTCCTTCGCACGTTGCAAATTCTCGCGCTCTTCGTGCAGTCTGGCAAATTTGCCTTCTAGTATGGTGAGGGCATTAACAGCTTCGTCTGGCTTCATATTGCCTTCAATTGGCTTCTCGCGATCCCAGGAATTCAACAGTTCTGTTGTTCTGTTCTCCACGAGCTTGCTCTCAGCGACAATCTTCATTTGAAGGCTGGCCACCTAATCATGAAAGCAAAGCGACAAAACACTTCATTAATAACGAATTTAGGCATAAGTTTTTCCAAATGTATAACAAATGCGAAAAACGACCACACATTTATTGTAAATATGCAGGAAGAGTGTGAACAACGAAACTTTAATAATTCACCTTTTAGTCACATATAAGCTATGTACCTAATTGTTAACTGGTCTGCATAAGGAAAATTATAACTTACTGATGACGAACATAACATCCGCTAAGCAAAATGCAGGCACTTTTGTAAGTGGTCGCAGACTCCGATATTATTATTCATTGAATCTAAGAAAATAGTTTTGGAATTCTCGACTCAGAGCACCAATTACTATTATAACTATTAGACGCCAACATAAGCACAGTTAAAAAGTTAATTTAATTTAATCTCGCATAAATTCTACTTGACTAGAAATGTCGGTTACACAGTTCCTGGTCAAAGTCGTAAGGCGGCACCAAGATTACTTTCCAGCAATGATCAGTACACCTACGGAGTTTCTGATGATCTGTCTCAACTAAAATCAAGTTCCTAACGTAATTTCACACACTCGTCGTCTAATAGCCTACAGAAAATTATAAATAATTCAAGGAAATAAGATTAGAAATTTTATAACCCAGTGCCTTAACTGTCAATTCTTCACGGATGGATAAGCAAAAATAAGCTACAGCAGATAAGCCTCAATTTGGGGCCAATAGTGTGTACGACACTTTATGCGACGCCAGCAAGGTTTTATTTCGTGGAGCATTTATTGATAAGTTAATGAAACGGCGCACATTTAAAACCTAACTTTGGAGATTGCTAAGTACATGATTGGCCATTGTCACAACGGCAGAAGTCGTACTATCATAGAATACATGCAAGGCCTAGTAATAAGTAGGATGAATGTTGACCAGTCCTAGATTTTTTTCTCAAAAAGTCTGCTTCACCTTTGATTTTCTCATCAGAAGCGTGTGGATTTATAAGCAGTTTTCCATTTATCAGATGAATTGTCACTCCGGGGTTGAGTTGGATTTGAAGAAGCAAAGCAGGCCTTCGCCCTATTTTCATGCTATCAAGAGCAGATCAGTCACGTTAAGGCTGGGAACTAGATTCGTGGTTACCATAAGTAGTTGGAGATATATAAAATACATTTTAATCGCACACAGACCCCAACCCTTTCTTCAGGTAATCTCCTTTTAAATGGTCTGGCGAAAAAGCGCCAGTGACCGATTTTCTTCATCAATTAAAACTTTCCCTTTAGGTCTTGATCGCGTGCTCTTATCAAATCACTTCCAATTTAATACACTTAAATGCACGTTATAAACCGCACTATAATTGTTTCGTGTTAGAACACCTGCATCTTGATAGTACCGATAAATCATGCCACTGTAGTCACCAGTCTTCAGGCCCAAGATTTATACGGCTACGTTCAAGTAATGGCGTCAAAAATCAATCAAATCAAAAGAAAAAAAATAATAAATGAAATGCTACTCACTTGACTGGCAATGCTCTGTTCCTTACGACGAAGTATCTCTTGGAATGCACTCCATTCACCCTGAATGTTCTCACAATCAAGCCAATTACTGGGGAACTGGAATCGGTCACGGTAGAGTATGTTCTGGCCAGCACGGTAATGTTCAACCTGCGCGGCCCACGTCTTCATTTTTCGCTTAATATTTTGTGTGTATGTGATCATGTTAACTGCATCACCGGTACTTCCTGCATCAATCGAATACTGCTCCAAATCGTTACGTGCCTGTAATGAAAGCAAAACATTTTACTTAATTAAATATAAATATATATATATATATATATATATATATATATATATATATATCACATCAGAAAATATCAATCTCCATCAAAGTCTGCTTCGGTAGAACCCAATGCACAGAGTTACGCAAGTTTTAAGGCTAACTTTATGCAGCATTACAAATGAGGTAGTTTTAGTTAATTTCCATGGTGGTGAAAACAACCGACAAAATTAAGTGCAGGATCATTTGTTTTATTGTTCAGAGATTTGACTTAAATTAACGTTATTTTAAATTTTAATAATTAAGGCCGAACTAGTTATTCTGGTCTATTAAATCATACGCATCATAGAGATACACGTAAGCATTGTTATTATGAAACGTATAGTTTAAAATTAAATATAAACGCATTAGTGTGCATTTATTAAATATCATATTCTTATAATAATATAACAACAAAATATAATCACAACTAGCACAACAACTATCACATATATACACTACTACTACTTCCAATAATAATAATAATAATAATTTTAATTATGATAATAAAATAAATGAATAAACTTTCAATACATCGATATCTTAGATGGAGCATCTCTTTCTTATTTGATATAGGAAAACAACATTGTTAAGCTACAAGACAGTAAAATATTTGTTACGCTTTATTGATTTTGCACAAATCGTGCAGAATACTTCTAAAACAGTTAGACACAAAAAACGCTCATATTTAAGTTCAGTCTAGAATTTCAATTTCAAAATTAAAGCATATTTAAGCGGATAATTGTGTAAAACCTGTATATAAACATGTAGAAGGTATAAATAGAACATCGATAGTATGTACTCTTAAGAGGACAAAAAAGACTTCCACTGCGAAATAAGAAAGTGTTTTATTGCAGCAAATATTTCACAAACTATCAATACAACATGCTTACAATACATGTTAGCGTTTGTGTCGAAAAGGACCATTTGTTGATCAAAGACAACAAAATTCTGCAATAATACAACACATTCAATCTATAAAATGTAACAAATTACTTTTAGATAATTTAAGTACTTCAGAATTTCCACATGAACGTTTGTCCGCAGGACGCAAATTTTTTATACAGTATCGGAGCCACCAAGCATAAGGTTTCCTCGGTAGACATTATAGTATTTCTATAAGCTGCAATTTATGAAATTTAGGCGATAAGTGATTGCTTTTTATTCTGTGATTATCCTTCTTGCGTTATACTAATCACTCCAATCTAGCACAGCACATATTTAAATTTGGTATAAACACAGATGCGAGGCTAACTAAGTCTCTACACAAAACCATTATAACGAAGTCAGCATTAGGGCAACAGCAACACAGCGTCCTTGAGACTTTTACTGTATCAAGTCATAAACAAAGCAAACATCGCAGCTAACTTGGCTCTACTAAGAAAAAAAGTTACGATGATTCTACTAGACATCTGCAGCAAGATCGCCACTGAGCTCGATTTGATGCCACATCGCGAAGGGTTTTCTAACCAAGAACTACGTGGACACAATCCTGACAGAGGAGTGGGTCCTATACTACACAATTTGGATGTAAATGACTTCAACTATGTATGCCATGTCAAAATCTTCCCAAATTCTTTCTTACGCCAATCTGGTGATGGATGAGAGAACAGAGCTCCATTGGGAAAACAAATTTTGGACATATACAAAACGTGACCGAACCAACGAAGTTGATTGAGCCTTATTTGTTTTACTAACGAGTAGTTGGTGGCAGATCCAAAAATACGGCTACGGATGTCAACGTTGGTTATTCGTTGTTGGTGACCAACACGTGTTATACTGCAGAAACAACGATGGTCGAATGCCTGTAAGCGTCTAAAAACGCATCTCTGAGTGGCCAAGTTTCACTATCGTATAGTAAAACTGCGAGTACAGATGCATTCTTTTAACACGACCTTTAAATCAGACTGAAATACTCTAAACAACTATTATATGAATGTTTCAACGAACTTAGAGCGCAAAAGAATTTTAAAATTGTTACCTTTTATCATGTATCTGGTAATGGTTTACATACAGTACGAAATATATAAATAAGTAAATATATATATATATATATATATATATATATATATATATATATATAAGATAGTATTTATTCATGTATGCCTATAAGTGTGCAAGTACGTATGTAGGTTTCCAGGCATGCAAGTATCTATGTAGATCAGTACAAATTGAATTATGTTGCATGAACTATGTGGTATATAGTCATGCGTTTACGAATTTGCATATACAAAGTTAATTTTTGACTTTGGTTCGAATTTTTCACGAGTTGTGAAAACAAAATACAGAATAAGAAAATCAAATTTCACGTTAGGCATTCAAAGGTCCAAAAATAACAGGGAGAATGAAAGAAATAAATTTAAAAAGAAAGAGAGCTAACAAATAAACTGCAATATTTTTAAAAACTTACTTTCGACACTTGTGAGTAGAACTCTTGCATTTCGCCACCAAGATTACTGCCAAATTTGCTGAGTATCTCCTTGTGCCAGTTATCATACTTCAAAGAGACCTTTGACTGAACCTTAGCGAACGCAACAATAAGAGGACCAAAGGATTTCTGTGTTTCTGCAACGTCAAAATGCTTTCGCATACTCTTGATTTCATCTAATACGTTCATCCAAACCTGAAGAGATAAATGAGAATAAAAACGAAAACACAAATGATCTGAGTAGAGCAAATCATTGCAAATGAAAATCTAATTTATGTTTTAACATGAGTAATCTAAAAAACAACGTGAAGCGTTCAAAGTTTTATTCAGTCTGTCAAAGTACCGTCTAATTGTCACACATTCTTCACTCAAATATATAGTGAGTCGCCAACAAGCACGAAACAAACTAGCAAATGGGATTAAACCTTTCGTTCATGCTGGTCCTATTTGAACGAATTTGTTACTATACACTACAGCATATATAATAGCTCTCCGCAACAAACAGTATCTACACTTTTAAATAATGTAATAAAAAACAATCTACATTTTTGGATAGCAATTATAGTTAAAATTTAAATCTTAAATGGTAAGCGAAATGATTTAATGTTGAAAGCCTTGTTATTGGCAAAGAAGTGAAATTTTTAAATAAGCGATCAAAACTATTCAAATGCTAAATAAAATATCTAATAAAACAGAATAACTATTAATGGAAAACATGTGAGCTCAAAGAAAGTGCGATTAAGGAAGTGGATAATTACGGAAGCGTCGAAATCCATATTTGGCAATGATATCAGATAGCATTAATCATAAATTTACAGAAGATATAGGTTTTAATGACCTGTATATCTGTGCCTAGACGTTCGTAAACCTGATCAGATTGCAGATCCCACAATGCCTGATAGCGAGTCCACGTGCGCACATATACTTCTGTCTCAGCCAGCACGGTAGAAATCGTAAGATGAGCAACACGCAATGCTTCGCCGCCGTCTTTAAGTTGGCAGATGAGACGTCGATAGGTGCGTTGCTGTTCAGACTCGGCTTCAACGCCGACCTTTTAAATGCAAAAATAATTTAAATGCAGAAATAGTGTCATAACAAGTAATTCAGTAATCACGATCAAACTGCATATTGTCAAATCATATAAATGGAAACTATGCATAAAATTTTAACTGGCGTGTTAAGTTGAAATAGATTTTATACATGCAAATAAGACGAGCAAACATAAGCACGTTGAATCCAAATTTTCCGAAGTTAGATTTCGCATAAAAACACAAAAAAGAAATAAACAACTAGCATATATGAGAACGTCCCGTGAACAAAAAGCTAAACATCTATGCTCTTTCAATGGAAAGAATCTGGATGAAATACCACGTGGAGGCCACTGTGTGCAAAATGCCTAAAATTCTGTTTTGTTACAAAGGAGGTACTACAGCTGCTAGCCCTCTTACTCCTTATTTTACCGGAAGCTAATACACGCTTAAACGGCAAATTATTACAGTCGTAAACAGAATCGTCGGTAGCATTATATGTATTTCAGCTTATTTCCGACAAGATATGAGACGATTGGCTGCAAATAGTCGGCTTTTAACTCCTAAATTTCAACAGTCCAAAAGAAGATAATCATAAGTGGAATGTTTAACTGTTTGAGTAAATTTCCATTTAAAATTTTGTAATTAAAACGAAACTAAACAAACCATTTTTTCGCAAAAAAACATCCAAAAATGCTTTGCATGAATCACCTGGTAGCGTGAATGTTGAATTCTAGGCAATGTAAGCACGATGTTTTGCCAAGCAGCCAGACTTTCTATCACTTGCTGGCGAACAACTTCAATACTTGGATGCAAGTGTATCTGCTGGTTCGTGATGCGAAGCTCAGTAACTAATGGCTGAATTTCAGGATCGCCGCCCAGACGGTGTTGTGCTGTTGTAGAAGCCTCGTCAGCGAATTCCTCCTATTATATGATGCAATTGAAAAAAACCGCATTAACGAGGACGAAAAATACAAGGAAAAACTTTTTTTAAATATTTACTGATACTGCTGAAAAACAAACACCAATTTTACAACATAATTACCAAAAAGAAAAGATTGAACCATTAGGCACTTCAGGAGTGTATGAGATCCCATGCAATGATTGCAGTCTCAAGTATGTTGGTGAAACCATGCGTCCAATCAAAGTAAGAAGAGGTGAACATAAAACTGCGTGTAAATATGGACATATTGCTAAATCTGACCTTGCTCGTCATGTGGTGGAGACTGGGCATACTATCGACTGGGAGGAATGCAAACGCATAGCAATATGTAGTCGTAATAGGATGACGAGATTGATTAGGGAATCTATAGAAATTAAATCTAGAGATAATATTATGAATGAAACAGCTGTTGAAAAATCTTTAGGTCCGATTTGGAATACTGCACTAGCTAGTGGAAGAAAAAGGCGATTGCATGAATTAGTAACTGAAGCTAGCTCCAGTAAAAGATTAAGAACATCGGATCAAGATTGACTAATTAGTGGGCTTTTATTCAACAAATGAATAAACAATTATTATTAATATAATCTTCAAAATTTCATCTCTAACTATTCATTTGATTTTAAAACAAATAGATTTCAAACTTAATTTTCTGTTTTACACCCCCACCCTAACCATTGGAAATATTCTAATAATACAATAGTTAAAAGTAATAATTTGTCTGACGCGTGCAAAGGGTAAATTAATGTATATTGACTGCAGTTTCATTTAGATGTACGTACATGTGTATCAAAATAAAATAATTTAACCAAGTTTTTAGTTATGCATACACATACACATGGACATGCGTGGCGTGCGCCATTAACTGTTATTAACTTCTCTATCTTGAGTACAACCTAGTGGTTTGAATTGTAATTTAACATGTGCATTAGTCGTTCGGACTTCTGGTTTTATCACTCATGGCATGTTTTTATGACGAGTGTTTCTGAATTATGGGTCTCCCCATCTCAGTTACGTCATTTACATTGAGTGTGTTTAAAAAAACGAATAGTTATTGCATGCAATTGATAAATTATTATTTAGCCACTCTGGTCTAAATTAGTTAGATGAAAACAACAGTTATGAAAATGCACACACACACACACACAAGTGACACACGTATAACCAATGAAAGGTCAGTCTGGGGTATATAAATATTATGACTAGAGGAAATAACGCGCTTGCTTCATTTGTTTCGTGAAATGCATCTGATGAAGATCTTCGGTAATGAAGATCGAAATATTATGGAAAAAGAAAATTACTGGAACAGTGAAAGCTGCGTTAGTCAAAACGCAGATCAGGTAATTACAATTATTCCAGTTGCGCATCAAGGAAACTCTTTCAAGAAACATTTAATTACCTGGTCATCGTTTTCCTAACGAAGTAAATTTCGTCAATGTCATCAAGTTATTAATTAAAACCATTTTCATACTCAATTTCCAATTATCAATGGAAAATGATAATTGAATACATATATCAAATAATAAATAATAAAGAGTAACAATAAATGAAAAATTTTGTAAAGATTAATAACGTAAATAAACATAATATCGCTTATATATATAAGGTCGTATATTCGCCCATCCCAATCAAATATTCTCCACATTTTGCTGGAGATGGCGTCTAATTCTGATTCCGATCCGCCTTCGCTTTCTGATTAATAATTAAATCCACCGATGTTTTTGTTCAACGTTGAATTTGATAACTTAAGCGAATAGCCATTTGTTATAGATATTTTTCTAATGTCCTCATATGTCTCCCATTAGAATACATGGATATCACATCCGAAATCACAGATATTACTTGTTTTTAGTTTAAATTTATATGAAAATGTTAACCAAAATATATAAATTTAGATTTCACACTGTAAAAATATGTCTGCGATTTCAAGACATATTATGATGGTTACCAGTCTTGAGAAACTTTACTAAAAGAATTCACCCCGTCTGTGAATTTATCAATTTGCAGAATTGTAACCAAATGCCAAACCAAATTTAAATTGTACTAGGCTTTTTCAAGATTTATTGTAGAAAAATTTACCAAACTATCAAAACAGCTAAACCGAAACTATGTCAGGATGATCTATAATTTTCCAAATTAGCCGTTTTTCTAAAAATTATTTAAATAAGGTTTGATATAAATACAAATCCCATTATATATGCATTTGTTAGTATGAAATAAGAACAGCACAGGGTAGAAAAGGCGATTCACCCAGTAGACCCTTTTCGTCCTTAATGGGAATTCTTCAAGTACAGTTCAGAATTTGCCGCGGACAGGGCTCGAAATCAGGCACGTCTAATTCGGAATCTGTCTACAATTTCGAGCCATCTAACAATTTCGCTCTCGATACTTCGATATCTTCATCAGTCGACAGCTCATCCCACCATACTATTAGTCTGGATTCCTGATGATAAATTTCTTTAAATGATGTGTAACATCTTCAAACTGAAAGGACGTCACCAAGAGAATTATCGTTAATCGATTTCAGATTAATAAGTAGTCTGATAGCATAAAGAGGTAATTATAAAAAGTATTTTCGTATTTTGCCTAATTTCAACTCAAACAATATGAAAATCGTAGTTTTAAATACTTTGAAATTAGAAACATTAAATCAGGCATAAAGCATAGGGAAATGACGGACGTCGTATTAGATTTTAATACAAATCAACAAGAGGCACGACCTGGTGTTCATGACATTAATGGATGCAAATCAAATTAGAAAGGCAAAATCAATAGAAATAAACTAATATATACACAGTTTTAAGACAATAAGCATCATAATCAGAGTGAGAAAATTTAGGCCTTAAGTTTTACAATAGAACGTTGCATTTTTAAAGAAACAGCAGTAAAATATTATTTGGTAAAATATGGAATGTAGCACTAGCTTATAAAATTGCAATAACCACACAAACCGGTAAATTAAACAAGGAAGCTGTATCGCCGATGTTGCCTTGCCCGAATGCTAACTTGGCCATAATGGTGTTGTGGAGAGGTTTAGTTGCCTCATTTCTGTGAGTTATTTTAATAAATTTACTAGGTATTCCTTCTCTCTCTCTCTCTCTCTCGTAAATCTCAATAATAATTTTTTTGATATATTATTTCTGTTTCTATTTATATATTTTTTCACTCCTTATGGTTATATGGCAGTAAAACATTAGTCATACTTGCATATATATTAGGTCTTCGCAACATACAGTATTTAACTGTTATATATTGAATTGAATGATGTCATGCTTACCGCGAAATGTGATAACTGATGTCGATCAAGGCCAGGGTGTATGGATTTACTGGAGTAACAGGTGTTCAGAAATTGTTGTAATTCTCAATTTCGGTAAACTTTAGCATAAATTGATATCCATCAGGTTGGTATCATGTACCGACTCGGAAACCATAGTGTTAGTACCATAAACCTTTTCGGTACAATAATGTTGGTATCGGTTATTAACACAATAGCCATAGTATTAGCATCCTTTAAAGACTCAGTATATATATATATATATATATATATATATATATATATATATATATATATTATAGTGTGAGTTAGCATTGAAGTCGCATTGTCGTAGAGCTTTATATGATGTTAGCCTTCACTACTATAGGCTTACACATTCGTCTAGGAGATTGTACCGTCCTATTATTCCACATTCTTCTACCAAATATATAGTGGTTAAAGGGCGTAATACCGGCTCCTACTGATGAGTCGCCAGTAAGCACGAAACGAATGTGCATGAGATTATACTTTCCGTTCATGCTGCCTTTGGTTTATCCTTCTGGTCACAACTGAACTAATTTGTTACTAGGTTCGCAAAACCTAATACATACTTGCATATATATTAGCTCTTCGCAACAAACAGTATTTAACTGTAATAAGTCACTTTTGACTTTTGTATGGCTGGACATGATGATGATGATGATGAAACTAAACAAGTTCATATAAAAGATTTATAACATTGGAAAAGATTAATCTAATACATTAATTTATAAATAATAAAATCCTAGGGTTACCACTCCGTTTCTTTTCACCTAATTGCATATACGAAACATTCTGCAATTATTTTATGTGACACGTATTTACAAAGGTAATGCCAACTATACTGTCTACATACTCTCAGTAGGATCTTAAATTCAGTAGATACTTAAGAACTTTTTTACTGTAAATTCATATTTTATCACGATTAGAGTTTACAAACAAACTTGTCGATAATTTGTTTTGAAGTTCTTTCAATACTTGTTTATTTAATTATTTATTACTATGGCCCTTCAGCAGTTATTGACTACTCACTTAACCACACGATTTAAAATTGCAAGTATAAGTAAACCTATCATGAGTGATATTTACAAATTCGTACGCAGGTTACATGCACATGAAGTGTGCATTAAGAAAATTATTTTGAATAAGTTAAATTTATAAATTTCTCACTTGTTGTATTAACGTTTCATATATGGTTTCCTGAGTTGTCGACTGAAAACGATCTCGGAGACGGAAATCGAATACTTGAAATCAAGAAAATGACATGGATGAAATAGGGCTTGTTAGGTAAAATAAAGCTTAGATAGTTTATCGACGCCAGGCAGAGCAACACACTTCTTGTTTAAACCTACTTTGACGCACATAACTTTTTCTTGTTAAAGTAGAGCTGAAATTGCAGTGGCCTGCCTTTTTAATCACAGTCCGCTAGGCAGATTTACTGGAAAGCTGTTTAAAATCAATACTTGTGTAGTCTGAGAATACAATGTGGAATAAATGGATGCGGCAGGGTGGCTCAGTGGTTAGACCATCCGATTTCGTAGCAGACGTGGACAAGTTAAAGCCCTGTACGCAGCAAATTCTGGCCAGTACGTGGAGTTCCCAATAAGGACAAAACAGATTTACTGGATGAATTGCCTTTTCTACACTATACAATTCATAGATTATACTGACATATTTATTTACTTAATTGGTCAGGTGTATATATCAAGATCGCAACCTTGATTATAGTAACTTGTTGCATGTATGTACGTATTTAAAGCCTGAAAATTAAATGAGAACACCATTCGTGTATAATGTTGAGAAATCTGCTGTGGTATCACGGATAACATTTCATGATTCTTTGATCATTTTTTGATATGCCGAAAGACAGTAAAAATTTAAATGTGCTTTTTCCCATTAAAATATTTTTGCTCTTAAGCGCCGGTAAGATCCTATATTAGAATTCAGCATGATTGGCTAAAGCTCAACGCACTCAGCAAAAAGTAAAATTGCCCCATGTCTATAGTTATTACTTTACTTTACTTTACTGCGGCTGACTCCTTTTAGAGGATAAGCCGGCTCCATTTCATGGAGTTTCTTGGGAATTTGGTACAAGTGGTGTCCCCTCACCACTCGGCTTTTTGATCGAGGACGCACCTCTAGCCTTTGCACATCCAAGCGCAGTCTGCAAGGCAGCAGTAAGTTGTATGGTTGCCGGTGGCTGTTGAGAGCTCATTCGCCATTCGGAAGTACGGGGTACTGTCCAGGAGTCCATGTAATCCTGTGGCTGTTGTCCCCTTTTGTGGCGGGGAACACACGCCGCGTCATGGTGCCGTCGTCGGGCTCATGTGGTATTTTATAGGAGATCCGATTGCCGGTCGGAAATCCACCACGCCCTGGTGACACCACCGCCATAGCCCCGTTAGCCCATGTACGATCGGCCATCGAAACATGGTTGACACCGTCGTACCACGTTGAGGAGGGGATGGTCTTTACGACGGCTATAGTTATTAGATCTTTGAAAGATAAAAAAACGAATAGTAAAATAGTTTTGACATACTTCGAGTTCATCCTCAGGCGTTTGACCTTGAAGACGCCTACCCCATTCTTTAATACCAGCTTCCAGACGCATAACAAGACGTCTTTCCACTTCTTCGTCAAGCTTCGCCACCCAAACAGCTAAATTACTGTACTGATGTAGATTCAAATCGTCAACAGCTTGTTGAATGTTTCCTGGCAAAATAAGAATACCAAAATACGTACAAAAGTATTAGTAACTGTTAAACGACAATTTAGATTGAGATTTTGATTGATCGCTTAGTTCCCATAATTGATTGAAGTAACGTCTGAAAGATAGTAAATAGGTCGCAATAAATTACATAGAGACATATTTATGCACAACTGAAGTTCAAGGTAACTCGCATGGCGAGTATCAGAAATAAATATGCCAATATGACGTAATGCACAACCCCTCAGCTGGTCCTTCATCAAGCGAACTTGGCGTTTGCTCGGAGAACAATTCTTCATTGAGCAATCGAACTGAATTAATAAGTAAAACGTGATCAATACAGTGCAGTTGATGGAGCCCTATCTTCATAACCCATGTTGGATATGCTTCTCAAACAGTGGTATTCGAATTCCTGTGTCTAGTATTCGATTTTAAGGAGCCAAGTTTAGCTAGCGTATAACCAAACTGCACGTACGGATACATTCTATACACAAACTTTTAGGCAGATTGAGATATATGCAAATCTCCCAAAATGACGAATTCTCACTGATCCCGTCACTTCTACTGCCTGCGTTTTAAGCGAGAGAAGGGTGATTCTGTATAAGTAACTTCCGTGTAAACTTCATACCGAAAGATGGAACGATGAAGAATAATCTATTCCTAGTGGACTGGGCAAGGTTTCTTCTGCCGAATAATAATGCAATATAATCAGCGCAATCATGATCGACTAATCTACTGCAGGGTAGATCTTCAACCAAAGTAATTATTAACAAATTAAACGGAAATGTGAGAAAGTGGGCAAATTTGGCGGAAATCTCTGCTATGTTGTTCGAAAATTCATTGTGAACCCTAATGCGACCAGAATTATGTGGATGAATAGCTCGTAGAGTGTATAAAAATTTAGTGAGCCTACTACTACTCAGCAGAATATCGAACAGAACATTGTGGTCCACCGAGTGAAACGCACATACGAAGTCAAAAATACGGCTGTTGTAGGACGGAAAAATACGTGCCACTGCTCAAGTACTTGCCTTAAGGTAAAAACATTACCTATATAAACACGTCCTGGCCTGAATCCAGCTTGCTTCTCTCTTGTATGTTATTCACACTAGGACGGTGTAAGATAATTGAAGCAAATGACCTAGATATGACTGATGTCAATCTTTTACAACGATAGTTATTGCACAAAATCAAACTACTATTTTTGTAAATAGGAATGGTTCTCGATTCACTCCAAGCAACCATCACAGTCTCTTTATTTCATATAAAACGAAAATGATTAGTCAACGCCTTACATAGTGTGTCCCCATCTTCCTTAAATAAGTAAAATATTTTTGCGAAACTGGATTATTCGAAATTACCTGATCTGCGATTTGACCAACACAGGTACTTTTCCAGTATTGTCACTTCAACAAAATATTTCGGTTGCCTTTATCGGCAACATTCTTCAGTTGGTACATCCTCACTAGTTTAAAATTAGTTTGTTTATTAAACTGGTAAGGACGGACCAACTGAAGAATGTTGCCGATAAAGGAAGCCGAAATATTTTGTTGAAAAAAGAAAACTACCGGAAAACTACCTGCGTTAGTCAAAACGTAGATCGGATAAACATTAAATAAGGTCTGAATCATATGACCTGCAGTTTTACGATGATAAAGATTGCACTGTGTATTTTTACGTCCAATTTTCGTTCGAGATAAGCCCTCTATATTGTAAATACAAACATGATTTTGGGATCGATACTGATATCGGCGCCCAGGAAAAGTGACCTTTGAAGCGATCGGCCTACATACGATATTTTATTTCTTCGGGATTATTATTGAAATCATTCTTTGTTGTGCACACGTTTAACTTCCACAGCCACGTTGCATGAATAATTTGGACCAAACATCGACTGATCTCTAATACGGACGTTTCTTCCATTACTTCAGCCCTTTTGGTTCATAGGGATCGACCTTTAAACTGGCGTATTTTATGTCTGATGGCCATTATAAGGCGAGCTTGCAAATATTTGACACCTATTTTCGGGAATCCACACAAACATTTCAGTGATCTAATGACTTACTTTACGGAAGCCTACAATGCCACACACAGCAGTTCCTGCAATATGCATAATGTATCTTATTTTCATCCACGGTAACTATTATCACGGCCAGATAAATTTCTTATTCCAGTTGCGGAGACGGTTTTTAAAGTTTTTTATATCTATCTGATGTTTACTCCAATTTGACATTCCGGTTGTGAGCAAAGGTCTGCTTCGAGTAAGTACATGGTTGGAGAGGCCCTACGGGTTATAAAACGAGAAAAAGACCCGAATGCAACTACGCCATCTATAACTAGCTGATGTATTATATATTTGAGTCCACCAGTGTCTAGGTCTGGAGGATGCCATGTGGATAAATGCCTTACACTACTTCTACTACTACTACTACTAAAATTGTTCTTTTCATGTATAATATATGCTTCGCGTAGCTATCAAACAGTCGTTTACCATTATCAATGAACATTGAGCTGAAGGTGCATCTGCCACGTAAATTAAATTCCGCATAGCTCAAACATCGAACATGAGAATCTATGTAACAAAAACGTAAGAAAGCGTCCTGACTGCCTTCTGTGCTGAAATCGGTCGTAACACGCTGATATAAAGAAAAATAGTTCATTATGGTTTATGGCATTGATTTTAGTAGATGTCTTTAAGTGGGCTGCGCAAGGTCGACAGTTTACAAAGATCCATTCTGTTAAGCCAGCTTCAGTTCGTGAGAAAATAACAATGACAATTCCTCAACGTCGTGCTTGAGATAACTCCGTGGTGAGGATGGTTCACCCAGGTCTGCAATGACTGGGGGATCCTGCAACATCAAATTCTAATTTATCCAACGTACGCACCGGAGATTTTGTTGCCTATTTTGTTTTAATATTCACACATTAAATTTGGTGGCTTGAAAATCCAATTTAGGTTAAATAAATGGTAGTTTCTGAGAACTATAGCATAAATTGATATCCATCATGTTGGCACCATGTACTGACTCGGCAACCATAGTGTTAGTAACATGTACCTTTTCGGTACTACAATGTTGGTATCGGTTACTAACAAAATAGCCATAGTGTTAGTATCCTTTAAAGACTCGGTATATATATTATATAGAGTGAGTTAGCGTGGAAGTCGCATTTTCGAGACTTTATATGATGTTAGCTTCACTACTATAGGTTAACACACTCGTCTAGGAGATTGTACCGTCCTTTTATCACACATTCCTCGCCCAAATATATAGTGGTTAAAGGGTGTAATACCGGCTCGCCAGTAAGCACCAAAAATGTGCATGAGATCATACTTTCCGTTCATGCTGTCTTTGGTTTATCCTTCTGGTCACAACTGAGCTATTTTGTTACTGGGTTCGCAACACCTAATACATACTTGCATATATATTAGTTCTCCGCAACAAACAGTATTTGAATGGTAGTTTACCTGAACTATTTTCAATATTTGATAATCTGACATTGGGCTCAGTTATTTGATCAACATCCACCATAGCCACAAAATCTAAAAGACCGTTGTTCTTATTTTGAACAGAGAGGAGAGTAAAATCTTTATCACAAATGTAGGTGTCTGAAGAAGTCCGATTTCGGTCATTCACTCCACATGACTCGGCAGATAAGGTTACCTAATTATCATTCGGAATGGCCATTGCAGTATGGATTCATCATAGTTCGTATTCATTACATGAACACAAAATCGGGTATCAAGTATTAGGTACATTTGGCGTAACACAATAAATGAGTTGGAATCAATAGCGCTGGCTCTACTATAAACTATTCTGATGAATGTCCTTAAAAGAAATTGGAGAACAACAGCATTAACAAGCATAAGGAAAACTCATACTATTGCTTATATAGTTGGTTCTGACAGATGTATTACATTTATTCCCATAAATGAATGGGAGAAACACGACCAGAAATGCTAGCATCTTACACATTAATTTCAATTTTAATGCGAACATTTCTACACAATTAAATATATCAAGCAGTTCTTTAGTATTCATACTGATTTCAGACCGAAAAACTTCATAACAATAACTGTTTAAGGGCTTCACGACACTCAATAGCTCTGCGTTTGTTCTAACATAGAAAAAATATAAGTAATTATCAGAGTCAATAAAGCCTTCATTAGGAGATCGTTCCTTCGTCCATGTTGTTTGAGATTAAATATTATTTGAATAAGATTAAAAAAATATCGAACTTATTAGTACGGCTCGATAAACTGTGGTATTCTCCAGAACGCATTTATAGAAACACAATTGTTTCTCTCAAAGGGACAGGTAAATAATAGACGGGAATCAAACGAGCAAATCCAAATATATATTTTTAAATGTTCATTTCAATTACTACTTAGTTATGAAAAATGCATTATATCTTCATTAGATGGATTGATCCCGCATAACCGATCGATTCTTACCGAGGATCTTCTCGAAAGTCTGTCGTGAGTATGCACAAGATTCCAATTGCTTCACTTCCAAATCAATGGTCCTTGTGGTAACGAGTAGATCATCAACCTTTTCTTGAAACTGATAAACAGCCTCTGCAAATTTCTGCACATAAAAACCCAAACGGAAAGACTCCCAACTTAGAGGAACTCCTTCAGCGATCTGCATTTGAACATTGCGGCGCATTCCTGTAGTAAGAAGGCCCAAGTTTTGACGATGGTTTTCATCGATCTTGTTGCATGTACTTTCGTAGGTACGCACACTCTCCATGAGCGAAATGGCGAAAGGATATGATTGATTAGTAGCATGAGCCCGATTCACAATTGCCAACGGGACACGAAAACCGAGCCACTTCATGTTACGCACCTTTTGGAAAAAACGAAGTTAGCACCGAAAAGAATTAAAAAAAAGGCGAGAATACAATTTTAATTTGAACTTACATAGGTAAAACAGTGTCCAAGAGAATTAATGTAAAAAACACTAAATCAACCATAATGTAAGATCATGAGTGCTTAGAAATTATACGATCGATAAAAATAATAGAAAAAATCAATACATAACAGCTAACGAGCGAGCACTCTGTCTATAAATACTAGGTGTAAATGAATTAATTTTACGCTAGAATTACTTACACCTGTGCAGTCGTAATATCCAACAGAGCAGTTACGCTTCGATTGTAACTTCACATGTCAGTACTAAAATGTGCTTGACATTTTTTCTACTTTAACAACAATTTTGAATGTAACATGTAATTAAAGCATCAGGCATTTACCTATGAGAAAATGTCTAGAAATTAGAATAGTGCAAAATATTCTCCTACCGATAAAAAATATAATAAATAGAAAATCTGGCAAAATTAACAATTTAACAGGCAATATCGTTTAAATGCTAGTTGCATTTGTTTAAAGATTAATCCATTAAATCTAAAACAAACATTATCTCGAGCTTAAAAGGTATAAAGGTCAGAAAATGTTAAATGGCAACAATATATGCATTAGCCAGCTGAACTCATTTAGAATCAGATCAATGTACCATAATCAAGTTGATTTCATTTATTCAATGATCAATCATATGATGAATTCCAGTTAGTCTGTCCCGAAAATGCACCAAAATCCTGAGATACAATTATCCTCTCGTTTCATTTGAATCCTCGAGTTTGGTTTTTACTACACAGTAAAACTTGTAGTTAGATGGGTAGATCTATAATGAAAGAGAGCCAGACATACGAAGCAATTTTCAAATTTTAAAAATAACTTTAAACACAAGCACAAAATCTTTTTCGTATCGGTCTCAGTTGGTAGACTATCTAAGGGATGGACAATTCCGAATGTAAGAATCCTTCAGTGATAATAGGCGAACTGGTATTCTTTTGCCATCTAAATATATTCACGAATAAAATGATAAAAATGCATCTATATAACACAGGCTGACAAGTAGGGTAAAAAGCGGTGTTATCGGCTGAGCAGTGCACAGTAAATAAGCGAAATCGCGGTAATAAAAACACCTTCAAACAAAATTCTGCTTTAGTTACTACTCTTCTCAATCTAACAATACTGCGCATGTAATGTTATGGATATGGTGGGTGATGATCAAATCAATGCCACCAGTGCCGTATCGACAAAATTCAAAAAGTGTATAAGTAAAAGATCATTCACTGAAACAAGATTAGGTTTCCACGTCAGCGCATTTAATGTGAGAACGGTAAATCAAACTGATCAATAAGAAACCCTAGAACGTACATCGGGTAAATAAGAACATTATATGTTGTTTATCCAAAACTATAATTCATCATCATCATCATCATCATCATGCACAGCCATACAAAAAGCCAATAGTAAGTAATACTTCAAACATCATCCTCATCATTTCCAGCCACACAAAAGTCAAGTGACTAATGTTTCACTGCCATATAACCATAAGGAGTGGAAAAAACGTGAATTTAGATAAACTATTATTGAGATTTACGAGAGAGGGAGAGGGGTAGAGAGAGAATGAAAACCTTGCTACTATGAGTAAATTTATCAGGATAACTCACAGAAATGAGGCAAACTAAACCTCTCCACAACACCATTATGGCCAAGTTAGCATTCGGGCAAGGCGACATCAGCAACACAGCTTCCTTGCGGATTTCACCGTATCACGTCATAAACAAACCGAACCTCGCAGCTAACTTTGCCCTACTAAGAAAAGAAAGTTACGAAGATGATTCTACTATACATCTGCAACAAGATCGCCACTGAGCTCGATTCGCTGCCATATCGCTAAGGGTTTCTAACCAAGAACTGTGATGTGCACGAGGACCCCATCCCGGCAGACGAGTGGATCCTATACTACCCAATTTGGATGTAAGTGACTTTAATTGTTTCTGCCATGTCAAAATCTGCCCACCTTGTTTCTTACGCCAATTTGGTGCTGGATGAGAGAACAGAGCTCTATTGGGCAATCGGAATGAGAGCATACGCAAAACGTGACCGAGCCAACGAAGTTGATGGAGCCTTATTTGCTTTTCTAAAGACGAGCACTTATTGTCAGATCCAAAAATACGTCTACGGATGTCAACGTTAGTTATTCGTTGTTGGTAACCAACATGTGCTATACTTCTCAAACAACGATGATCGAATGCCTGTAAGCGTCTCAGATCATCAACTCTAAGAGGCCAAGTTTCACTAGCGTATAGTAAGACTGCGCGTACAGATGCATTGTAAACACGACCTTTAAGGCAAAGTGAAATATTCGCGTTTCTCCATAAATGACGAAGGTTCGAGAAAGCTACTCTAGCTTTCGCGATCCGTATTCTCACCTCGTCGGACATATTGCCGACGTTATTGATAGAGCTCCCAAGATATGTAAACCTGTCGACTATGTCAAGATCTTCATTCTGCAGTCGCAACGTTGGAGTGAGTGGTGGGTGATCCTGTAACAGTATCTTACATTTAGAGGGTGCGAATTTCATACCGAAAGACGGAACAACGTTTGATAATCTATTTAAGGTGGTCTGGGCAGCATGCTGATTGTCGAATAATAGTACGATATCGTCCGCATAGTCAAGATCGACTAGTTTATCTCCCGGGAGAACTTCAACTCCAGCCTCCTGAATGTGTGAGAGTGTTGTTCATAATAGCATCGATTACAAAATTAAACAAAAATGGGGAAAGTGGACAACCTTGACGAACACCACTGCTGGTTGTAAAGTTATGCGTTAATTCGTTGTAAACCTTAACGCGACCAGAAGTATTTGTGTAGAGAGCTCGTATAATATTAACAAATTTAGTGGGCACACCGCTTTTGGACAAGATATGGAATAAAACATTGCGATCCACCGAATCAAATGCACCCTTGAAGTCTAGAAAGACGACTATTGTGGGACGGTGATATAAATGTCTCTGTTCGAGAACTTGCCTTAACGTAAAAATATTATCTATACAACCTCGTCCTGCGCGGAATCCGGCCTGTTCTTCTCTTGTTTGTGAATCACGTGAAGCGCTAAGACGACGTAGGATAATCGAAGCAAATAACCTTGATACGACCGGAGTCAAACTTATACCACGATGGTTATCGCACGAATTACGATTGCCTTTTTTGAAGATGGGAATGATGGTCGACTCATTCCAGTCAAGTGGTACGGTTTCCTCATTCCATATAGTATGAAAAAGTTTGGTCAACGCTCCTGAAATTATATCGCCACCATCCTTAAACAATCCCGGAAGCAGATCATCGGGGCCGGCGGCTTTGCGGCGTTTAAGAGATAGGATTGCATCGCGTACTTCTAACTCGGATGGTTCTTCGGGACTAACATTCCACACTGTTGATGCAGACATGCTTTCTGGAAGCGGAACTGACGCGGGTGGCCAAGAAAATTGATCTCTAAAGTGTTCAGCCCACCTGTCAAGACGACTTATTTTATCGGTTATTAATTCGTTGTTACTATCATTTATAGTTTCGCTAACTTTTAACTTTCTCGGACCTGTTGTGCGTATAAGTTGGAACAAACAGCGACTGTTACCTGACGCGAAAGCTACTTCCATTTCTTCAGCCTTTCTGCTCCAAAAGTTTTCGAGATCGCCTTTTAGACTGCGCTTAAGTTGGCGTCTTATATTGCGACGGGTATTATTATGAGTCGAGCCAGGTGGAATTTGGCGCCTTATTTCGAGTATCTCCATAGATTTTACAGAGAGCCAGTGATTATTTCTACGGGGGCCTGCTATGCCACATACAGTAGTACCTGCATTGTGCATAGTGGAACTTATCTTGGACCAAAGTATATTCGGATTTTCGCTATTCAGACCAGTTAGATTAGCCTTAAGAATATTTTCATAGTTTTGTCGGATGGACGGTTGTTCGAGTTTGCCTACATCGATTTGGGGTTTATTCTTAATTATTTTCCCGGAAAATTTTAGAGCAAATCTACAACGGATAAGTGCATGGTCCGAGTCGACATAAGTGTTCCAAAAAGAGCGACAATCCTGGATGCAACCACGCCATCTATAACTAATTGCTACATGATCTATTTGAGTCCACCGTTGTCCGGGTGCTGGAGGACGCCATGTAGCACAACGTTTAACACTACGTCTGAAATTTGTACTACTTAAATATAGTCTATGTTCAGCGCAGCTATCCAAAAGCCGTTCACCATTATCGTTGCGAGTCGAGCTTAGAGTGTATCTTCCACCTAAATGAAATTCTGTGTTGCTTAAGCGACCAACTTGAGCATTCATGTCACCCATAACCAGGACTATATCCGAACTTCGTGCTTTACTTAGTAAGGAGCTTAATTCGGAGTAAAAAGCGTCCTTACTTTCTTCTGTGCTGCAATCGGTAGGAGCATATGCAGATACAACGAAGAGGCAACGATTATAACGGTTTTTTGCTTTGATTTTAGTAGATGTATTTAAACGTGCCGCACACAATCGACTATTTAAAGGGATCCATTCAATTAAGCAAGCTTCAGCTCGCGCGCTAAGGGCAATACCAACGCCCCATTTACCGGCTTGAGAGGACTCTGTGGAACCAGATGTTCGAAGCCAATAACGCGTAGATAGGGATGGTGCAACTAGTTCTGTAATACGCGTAGGATCCTGTACTCTGGTTTCAGATACGCAACATATGTCGATTTCCAATTTATCCAACGTACGAGCAAGAGATTCTTGCTGCCCAAGTTGTTTTAATGTAGACTTCAAACAAGTTTGCGAGCTTGAACTAAACACCAACCCCATTGTATTTAACCAGTTCTAGAACAACATCATAAAACGATCCTTCGGTCACACGTACTGACGCGTTTCGACCTCCCATGATCATCAGAGTACGACGGCAAACTGACTAGCTGGGATCAAACCGCAATATATAGAAAAAATTATATATGCATCTATCACATCTAGTAGTTTCGCAAAAATTCTCCCTTGACTTTAAATTTAGGCTGTACAATTTCTATGCAGTCACGAACATTAAATGGGCAATCGAATTTTGGGCATACGCAAAATGTGACCGATCCTACGAAGTTGATGGAATCTAATTTGTTTTTCTAACGAGGAGCAATTTTTCGCAGATCCAAAAGTACATTTACCGATGCCAATATTAGTAATTTGTTGTTATTAATCACGATGTGCTATACTTTTCAAAAAACAATGGTCGAATGACTCGATGCGTCAAAATTATCGACTCTAAGGGCTTAGTCTCACTAGCGTAAAATAAAACTGCATTCTAAACACGACCTTTCAGACAGAGTGAAATACTCCATAAATGGCAAAGGTTCGAGTAATCTACTCTAGATTATGCGATTCACATTCTCAACTCATCAGACATATTGCCTAAGTTATTGATAGAGCTCTCAAGGTATGTAGACCTATTAACTATGTCTAGATTTTCATCCTGCAATCGCAGAGTTGCAGTGAGAGGTGGGTGATCCTGTAAATATATCTTATATTTAGATGGCACGAATTTGAATCAAAAAGACGAACAAAATCTGCCTTTTTATTGAACGTTTGCTTCTGCACAATCTCTATTGTCGAATAATACTACGATATCGTCTGCATTCAAAATCGACTAGTTTACCTTCGGGGAGAAATTCACCACCTGCATCTTGAACTTGTGGTGGTTGTTCGTAATAGCATCGGTTACCGAATTAAACAGAAAAGAGGCAGTGGAAAACCTTGACGAACACCAGTGATAGTTGTAAAGTTGTGTGTTATTGGCTTCGAATATTTGGTTCCACAAACTTTTCTTCAGATGGAAAATGCAGAATAGATATTACCATTTCACAAATGACTCATTAAAGCACTCAAGGAATCTTACCTAAGCCAAGGTCCATAAGTTGGAGTGTATGCATAATAAATCAATGTTTGTCTCATCGTCCTATAGTAAACAAGCATTTATAAACAATAATCTGCAAGAATTTCCAATTAGGCGAACAGACACGCTCTGATCTTTGCGAATCTCTATAACTGCGACAAATATTAGCACAAAGAGTCAAGGTTTAAAAAATGTTACACGCGCATCCGAAAAAGTACAAAATTGTACTTTTAATAACCAGTTAAGCACTAACAATAAGACGGATCTCGAAACATGGGACAGAAAAATATTGGCATACATACTGTAAAGCAATACAAAAGAAGTTCGATTAACCTAATTTAAAACTTGATTGAACCAATTACTATAAGCAAGATTGCGATCCTGATATAAACACCTGACTCATTATTTACATACATTTGGCAGTATAAACTAAGTATTGTAGTGTGGTAAAGGCAATTCATCCAGTAGACGGTACCTAGGTTCGAGGTCTGCGGAAAATACTGATCGATACCTGATGAGTTCCCAATGCGAACGAAATAAGTCTACAGAATGAATTGCTTTTCCTACACTATAAAATTCTTAGTTTATACTGACAAAGGTATGTATTTAACGGGTCAGGTGTTCATATCAAGTTCGCAACCTTGATCATAGTAATTATCCCAAGTTGAAAGCCAACATATTCTCTCCAAATAATGAATTTTTCGCATTCTTAGCTCCATTATATATGTTGAATCACGTGCATTTAGAGATGCATTGTGTCCGTCGTCGCAATAGATGGATTGTTATTGGTCCCGTCACTCTGAAGGCTCCAACACGGTGTGTACCAGCCACTAGAAAGTTTTTATTGTTGGTCAGTAATTCACGATGCTTCGATACATCGTTTCTCATCAAGGCACTAGATAATCTATACAAATCTATTACAGAACACAAAGTATGACAAATGTGGTATCCTTACTAACGATCGGATTACAATGATGGAACAATGGAAAATCTTGTTCCAACGTCACTTTCAGACAATCAGCTGATGGAAGGCTTAAAAAAGAACAAGTGTGAACCCATCAATCGAGGCCAAAAATCAGATCACCTGAAAATGATCAAAATTCAAGATTTTACCGACCTAAGAGTGCTATTAATTGTCCCGCACAAGAAAAATGCGGTCAAATTCACCAAAAGGAGAGCACTGCACAAAGAGATTCATAATCTACAATGATAAAATTTATTGGTAGTCAAATAATGGTTATTATTATAATTAAATAATGAAACGGCGAACAAATCACATCGTGCAAAGAGAAGTTGTATGACTTTTAGTTCTATATATATATATATATATGAAAGCGATGACACACCAAATGACGTTACGCAAAAGAAGTGGTCTAAATTGCGCAAAACAAAGGCTAACATAACGAATCCAGAACAATGGCTGTAGATACTGGTAGAAATAAGATTTATTAATAAATGTTATTCCATGGAGTACGTTGTTTTGTTCCTATATATATATATATATATATATATATATATATATATATATATATATATATATATATATATATATATATATATATATATATATATATATATATATATATATATATATATAATGTCCATTGCCTTCCACATACGTATATTTCCTAATTAGGGAAGAAAAAACACACAACAACAAAGTGGATAAGGGTCATTTATTTCTGATATTACAAAACTTCTGCTTTTACAGTCTTTTTATTTATTATCTCTGAGTTTCCATTTGATCATTTGGGTGGCAAAAAATATGGATCGGTTTTACTTCTATTTCTTGTTTTGGCTTATTGGTAAGTCTGTATGGTCATTATTGTATTGATAGCTTGAAAGTTAACAATCTGAATAGAATAACTAAGGAAAATTTTCCCAGATGTTAAAGTTAACATCACATTTAGCACACAGAGAATCATAACGTTGGATGCCAAAGATCAATTGCCAATTCTCTCCTAACCAATCATAGTCTACAAATTCTAATGTATGTTCGGTAGCACATCTATTGGACGTATGAAGAAGCAATTGATAAACAGAATTCAGCAACATTTACCACAGTAATTGATTAACAAAGGCTTGGCCCCGTCAGGAAAATCAGCTATTTCCGATTATATATTTAAAACGGGGCATTCAGTCAATTTGACCAATTTCTCAATTCTACATAAAGTATAACAGAAGAATTATTATATATTTATGAAGCCATTTATATAAAACAACAAAACCTGCTTAAATAGTGAAAAGTTTCATCAACATGATATTCTAATCGACTGGCCACGAATAACAAAATTCAACAACAATCTACTAGTATCCAGGCAAGACCAAACACGCCCTCGACCAGACTCAAAAAAAATTCAATCAGATTGGCAACAACGTGACAGAAATTTCCAAACAATATGAGCGTTCAACACTGCAATCCGCACTTGTGCTGTTATTAGGTGAAGAACATAAATTTTCGCAAAAATGTGAAATGAAAGATTACACTCGTGCACGTAACAGTCAACAATGCAAACAGATTGTTAACTTTCAAGCTATCAATACAATAATGACCAGATTTCAGACATCACTTTGCAATACAAAGAGAATGACCTTTACATGCAAACAGGCACACGCACAGACACAAACGCATACACACTTACCCATCAGCAAAAACAAATAAACAGAGTCAGATTTGTTGCCACCTACATAACCAAATGAAAACCCAGAATGTATATAAATGAAAGATTGTTAAGCAAAATTTAATCTCGAAATAAATGACCATCATCCACTTTATTATTAATGAGTATACCACTATTTTCTTCAACAAGGTCAAAATCATTGTAAAAGTTTCGTTATATCATGTTTGTCAAAAAAATACAACTGCCATATATGATACGCCAATAAAATTTGAGGTTCATCAAGAATCTGAAAACCTTAATCAGGAGATGTGAACAATGCACAGAAAAGTCAAATAATTCCATCAATTGAGGCTAATACTGTTTTTTGTTAAGATTAAAACAAATTTGTGTAGCATAAATACGCATAATTATTTTAAAATATCATGAAAAACAAACATGAATTATAATAGCACACCTCTTTAGCTAATGTGATGACATCCAATTGGAAGTTGACTTTAAGCTTCAATATTGTGGCTGTTTGTGTCTCACCATCTTTCACAGCCACTTTCGCACGAACATGTTCTATACAAAATATACGGCCAAAAGTAAAACCCTGCTTTTGTTGTACTTTCCGAGCCCAATCCTCGAACAACTCGGTTGTGTTAAGTTTCGCTTTGAAACTCTCACCATCTGATTTCAACTGTTGGCCCTCGCGATAATGCTCCCAACCTTTGCCTGTTAACGCAAATTCAAAAGTAATTTTTTGATAAAAATAATTCCACATTATTAAACTATAAGGATTTATTTAATAAAGGTATGTATTAATATACAATGCTATTAGGCTATAGGCATTTTAAATAATTAACTCAAGAGCCGTCAGAACCCAGTCTCGTAAATGTAAAGCCAATTATCGTCATCCTGCAAAGCAATACAAAATTTATTAGAAACTAATAGTTATCTGTAATACAATCACAAACAGAATAACAAAAACTAGAAAATTTGTTAAAATTGCAATAAAAAAATTGACAAATGATTAGAGATTTATGAGCACGAAGGCCCAGTTACTACACTTATATTTACCTAGATAGCACGTCGAACTGTGGAAAATTAAATCTCTACAGGTATTCATCATCATAATCATCATCATCATCATCATCATCATCATCATCTTCATCATCATCATCATTATGTACAGCCATAAAAAGCCAAAAGTGACTGTTTCTCTGCCATACAATGGTTATTCACTCTGAAGTCAGAGTTTGAGGGGTGGTGGTTGATTCTGCAAAATTATCATACATGTAGAAGGTGCCAATTTCATACCGAAAAATAGAACGACTGCTAATCCATTTATAATCTCGATTGTGGAATAATAATACGCTATTGTCTACGTAGTCAATATCGAATAATCTACAGCTCGGGAGAGCTTCAACGTATGGAAAAGTGTTATTCATTATAGCATCTCTTACAAAAATAGAGAAAAAATGGAGAATGTAGACAGCCTTGACGAACACAATTTCTGTTAATTGTGTTAATTTGATGTAGACATTACCGCGACCAGAAGTGACTGTTTAGAGAGCGCGTACAACATTTATAAATTTGGAAGCCCCTCATTTTTCTTTAGAATATCGAATAAGCCAATTCGATCAACTGAGGTAAATATACTTTTGAAATCTAGAATGAAGGCTATTGTTGGACGGCGACATATGTGAATGTTCAGAGAGCTTGCCTTAATTTAAATGTATATTACTTACAACATTGTCCTAACCGGAATCCATCATCATCATCATCATCATAATCATCATCATCATCATCATCACTCACCACTAATACCACCACATTATCATCATCATCATCATCATCATCATCATCATCATCATCATCATCATCATCATGTCCAGCCACACAAAAGTCAAGTGACTAATGTTTCACAGTGAAATCCGCAAGGAAGCTGTATTGCTGATGTCGCCTTGCCCGAATGCTAACTTGGCCATAATGGTGTTGTGGAGAGGTTTAGTTTGCCTCATTTCTGTGAGTTATCCTGATAAATTTACTCATAGTAGCAAGGTATTCCTTCTCTCTCTACCCCCCCTCTCTCTCTCTCGTAAACCGGAATCCGACTAGTTCTTATCTAGTATATGATTCTCGCTTAAGATAATCGAGGCAAAAAACATCGTTACGACTATAGTCAAACGTAAATTATGCTAGTATGAAAATGGCCATTCCACGCTCAGGAAATGGTATAACCACCATTCTTGAATGTGCTCGGAAGCAAGCCATCGAGGCCTTCAATTTTGCGAAACTATAGAGCTAAGTTTGCATTCCGTGTGATAGTTGTTCGAGATTAACAATTCATACTGTTTTAACAAGCAAAATATCGTGGATCAGAGCTGACGCAGATGCCAAAGAAAATTGATCTCTGAAGTATTCAGTCCATGTATCAATACGACACATTTTAACGATTATCAGATTTATTCGCTATTATTTATAGATTTGCTAACTTCAGACACGTTGCGAGGTTAAGTTGAAACAAATAGTGGATATTACCGGATGCGAACTATTCTTCCATACATTTAGCCTATTTGACACAAAAGTATTCCAAATTGACTTCTTGTATGCGCTTAATTTTGCGTCTTACAATTCTATGAGTATTCTTTTAAGCCGAGCTAGCTAAAGTTTGGCGCCTAGTTACGACAATCTAAATAGATTTTACATAGTCCCAATTATTATTTCAGTGAAAACTTACAACGTCACATACAATAGTACCTGCATTGCGCATAGTGAAATTTACCTTCGTCCAAAGTAAATAAAAGTTTTCGCAACCAAGGCCAGATTACCCTGATTTTATATTTTAATTTTGTCGGAAAGACGGTTTTTTCTGTTTCCTTAAATCTATTTGTAGTTTATTTATTTTTTATGGAAAAAATGTATGCAAATCTGTAATATATAATTGAAAAGCCTGAGTCGACATTTGTTCAAAAACGAACGATAATCCGGGACGCAAACATAATAACTATAACGAATTGCTACATGATCTATTTGAGCCTATTGTAGTCTAGTGCTGGAGGACGCCATGTAGTGCAACGCCTTACATTACGTCTGAAGTTTGTGCTAATTAATTATAATCTATGTTCCACTCAGCTAACCAACGGTCGTTCAACATTATCGGTGCGCATCTGTCTCCTAAATGAAATTCCAAGGTACTTAGGCGCATAATTTGAGCAATCATACAACTCATGACCAAGACTACAGCTGAACTTCTAGAACTACATTTTAAAAAGCTTAGGTTATAGTAAAAAGCGTTTTTGCTACCATCTGTGGGAGAAAATCAAGATAAAACGACATAGCAACATTGATTAACGTTTCTGGCATTGATTTTAGATTTATTTCAACGTGCCACACAAAATCAGATATATACAGGGATCCATTTAGATTTTAAAAATCTAAAACTCGTAAACTAAGGATATTATCGACACCCAATTTTAAGGCTTCATCATCATCATCATCATGTCCAGCAAGACAAAAGTGAAAAGTGATTAAAGTTTCACTGCCATATAACCATAAGGAGTGAAAAAAGTATATAAGTGAATTTAGACAAATAATTAGTGAGATTTACGAGAGCGAGAGAGGCAGAGAGAGAATGAAAACCTTGCTACTATGAGTAAATTTATCAGGATAACTCACAGAAATGAGGCAAACTAAACCTCTCCACAACACCATTATGGCCAAGTTAGCATTCGGGCAAGGGGATATCAACAATACAGCTTCCTTGTGGATTTCACTGTATCACGGTCATAAACAAACCAAACCTCGCAGCTAACTTTGCCTTACTAAGAAAGGAAAGTTACGAAGATGATTCTACTATACATCTGCAACAAGATCGCCACTGAGCTCGATTCGCTGCCATATCGCTAAGGGTTTCTAACCAAGAACTGTGATGTGCACGAGGACCCCATCCCGGCAGACGAGTGGATCCTATACTACCCAATTTGGATGTAAGTGACTTTAATTGTTTCTGCCATGTCAAAATCTGCCCACCTTGTTTCTTACGCCAATTTGGTGCTGGATGAGAGAACAGAGCTCTATTGGGCAATCGGAATGAGGGCATACGCAAAACGTGACCGAGCCAACGAAGTTGATGGAGCCTTATTTGCTTTTCTAAAGACGAGCACTTATTGTCAGATCCAAAAATACGTCTACGGATGTCAACGTTAGTTATTCGTTGTTGGTAACCAACATGTGCTATACTTCTCAAACAACGATGATCGAATGCCTGTAAGCGTCTCAGATCATCAACTCTAAGAGGCCAAGTTTCACTAGCGTATAGTAAGACTGCGCGTACAGATGCATTGTAAACACGACCTTTAAGGCAAAGTGAAATATTCGCGTTTCTCCATAAATGACGAAGGTTCGAGAAAGCTACTCTAGCTTTCGCGATCCGTATTCTCACCTCGTCGGACATATTGCCTACGTTATTGATAGAGCTCCCAAGATATGTAAACCTGTCGACTATGTCAAGATCTTCATTCTGCAGTCGCAACGTTGGAGTGAGTGGTGGGTGATCCTGTAACAGTATCTTACATTTAGAGGGTGCGAATTTCATACCGAAAGACGGAACAACGTTTGATAATCTATTTAAGGTGGTCTGGGCAGCATGCTGATTATCGAATAATAGTACGATAACGTCCGCATAATCAAGATCGACTAGTTTATCTCCCGGGAAAACTTCACCTCCAGCGGCCTGAATGTGTGAGAGAGTGTTGTTCATAATAGCATCGATTACAAAATTAAACAAAAATGGGTAAGTGGACAATCTTGACGAACACCACTGCTGGTTGTAAAGTTATGCGTTAATTCGTTGTAAACCTTAACGCGACCAGAAGTATTTGCGTAGAGAGCTCGTATAATATTAACAAATTTAGTGGGCACACCGCTTTTCGACAAAATATGGAATAAGACATTGCGATCCACCGAATCAAATGCACCTTTGAAGTCTAGAAAGACGGTTATTGTGGGACGATGATATAAATATTTCTTTTCGAGAACTTACCTTAACGAAAAAATATTGTCTTTACAACCTCGTCCTACGCGGAATCCGGCTTGTTCTTCTCTTGTATGTGATTCACGTGAAGCGCTAAGACGACGTAGGATAATCGAAGCAAATAACCTAGATACTACCGGAGTCAAGCTTATACCACGATGGTTATCTCATGAATTACGATTGCCTTTTTTGAAGATGGGAATGATGGACGACTCATTCCAATCAAGTGGTACAGTTTCCTCATTCCATATAGTATGAAAAGGTTTGGTCAACGCTCGTGAAATTATTTCGCCACCATCCTTAAACAATCCTTGAAGCAAATCATCAGGGCCTGTGGCTATGTGATGTTTAAGAGACAGAATTTCATCGAGTACTTCTAACTCAGATGGTTCTTCGGGACTAACATTCCACGATGTTGATGCAGACATGCTTTCGGGAATCGGAACTGACGCGGGTGGCCAAGAAAATTGATTTCTAAAGTGTTCAGTCCACCTTTCAAGACGACTTATTTTATCGGTTATTAAATCGTTGTGATATGATTGTTTATTTGTACACACATTTATATTCACACCGTTCATCTACTAACATGTTTTGCTTTGTCTTTTAGCATGTATATCTGCATTATATGATGAATAAAGCCTAATATTTTAGGCGACTCTTTCTTCTGATTTTTCGACTCACTCTGCCCGTTTGCTGTGCTTGTTACTGTGATTCAGAACACGTTGTTACTATCATTTATAGTTTCACTAACTTTTAATTTTCTCGGACCTGTTGCGCGAATAAGTTGGAACAAACAGCGACTATTACCTGACGCGAAAGCTACTTCCATTTCTTCAGCCTTTCTGGTCCAAAAGTTTTCGAGATCGACTTTTAGACTGCGCTTAAGTTGGCGTCTTATATTGCGACGGGTATTATTATGAGTCGAGCCAGGTGGAATTTGGCGCCTTATTTCGAGTATCTCCATAGATTTTACAGAGAGCCAGTGATTATTTCTACGGGGGCCTGCAATGCCACATACAGTAGTACCTGCATTGTGCATAGTGGAACTTATCTTGGACCAAAGTATATTCGGATTTTCGCCATCCAGACCAGTTAGATTAGCCTTTAGAATATTTTCATAATTTTGTCGGAAGGACGGTTGTTCGAGTTTGCCTACATCAATTTGGGGTTTATTCTTAATTATTTTCCCGGAAAATTTTAGTGCAAATCTACAACGGATAAGTGCATGGTCCGAGTCGACATAAGTGTTCCAAAAAGAACGACAATCCTGGATGCAACCACGCCATCTATAACTAATTGCTACATGATCTATTTGAGTCCACCGTTGTCCGGGTGCTGGAGGACGCCATGTAGCACAACGTCTAACACTACGTCTGAAGTTTGTACTACTTAAATATAGTCTATGTTCAGCGCAGCTGTCCAAAAGCCGTTCACCATTATCGTTGCGAGTCGAGCTTAGAGTGTATCTTCCACCTAAATGAAATTCTGTGTTACTTAAGCGCCCAACTTGAGCATTCATGTCACCCATAACCAGGACTATATCCGAACTTCGTGCTTTACTTAGTAAGGAGCTTAATTCGGAGTAAAAAGCGTCCTTGCTTTCTTCTGTGCTGCAATCGGTAGGAGCATATGCAGATACAACGAAGAGGCAACGATGATAACGGTTTTTTGCTTTGATTTTAGTAGATGTATTTAAACGTGCCGCACACAATCGACTATTTAAAGGGATCCATTCAATTAAGCAAGCTTCAGCTCGCGCGCTAAGGGCAATACCAACGCCCCATTTACCGGCTTGAGAGAACTCTGTGGAACCAGATGTTCGAAGCCAATAACGCGTAGATAGGGATGGTGCAACCAGTTCTGTAATGCACGTAGGATCCTGTATTCTGGTTTCAGATACGCAACATATGTCGATTTCTAATTTATCCAACGTACGAGCAAGAGATTCTTGCTGTCCAAGTTGTTTTAATGTTCGCACATTAAATGCGCCTACGTTAAAACCTAACCTAGGTTTAATGAATGATCGTCTACTAGAACCATTTTCGATATTTGGCAACCTGGTATTGGGCTCAGTGTTATGATCTAAACCAACCATATTTATAGTATCTAAAAGAGTGTTATTGTTAGATTGAGAAGAGGAAGGGGAAGGAAAGGAGGCAGAATCGGAGATAAAGTTGCCTGCAGTAGCCCGATTTCGCTTATCCACCCTGCGCGGCTCAGCAGATAAGGCGACCCTTTTTATACTGCGCGACGGCCGATGCAGTATGTAATCATTGTAAGTTGTACTTGTCATGGTTATATGTGGACTGTAAAAGAACACTAGGTCGCCCATTCTTAGTGATGGGTTGTATTCTGAGTTTCCTTTCTTCTACAGCGCAGTTATTTTCAGGCTTGGCAAATTCCGAGCAACCAGAGTAAATAGGAATGGTGCATCGAGTTTTGTAATGCTCGTAATATCATGTATACTGGATTCAGAACCAAACGTACATGAAAAAGCTACTTTCTATCAAGGTTGTTTCACAGTCTGCACTCTAATTCAGACTAAATCTTACCCAGGTTTGCTGAAAAGTATTTTACTTGAACGTTTTTCGGTATTTGGCAATCCAACACTGGGCTCGGAGATGTGATTAATATACACTGTATTCATAACATCTTGAAGAGCGTTATTGTTGTATTGAGAAGAGAAGAGAGGAATAAAGGCAGAATCGGAGATGACGATATCCGAAGTAGTTTGATGTTGCTTATCCACACTGCACGACTCAGCAGATAAGGTGAATCTGCGCGACGGCCGATGCAATATCGATTCATTATAATTCTTATTGTCCATAGTTATGAGACTGTTGTATTCCGAGTTTTCCTTCACTTAGATAGTCTGTCAACTAAGGCTGATGAACATTACCTTCCCAAAGGCCAGTGGCCAAAATTTCCTAGAGCAGACGAAACCTGTTCTTTGCATCAGGCACGCTTGCTCTCCCGTTACTATACAATTAACACTAAGTTTAACTACGCACTTAGAAGAAAATCAAGGCATCACATGAAAAGGGATGATGTATGTACCCGATTAGCTAGTACCTGCCGGTCGTCAGGCCGGAAATTTCTATAGCTATAAACCAATTAACTACACGCAGATGTGCATCTATGTTTTGTGTCTTCTGGAATATGGCCCCAAAGAAAGCCTACTTCAATACAAATGAATAAATAGTACTCGTATGACACCGAATATCGATAGGTTATTTCACAATTCTGACATCAAGTGACCGACTAGAAATTCGCAGCTCCAAGCATCTATTCTAGCCACTTCGATAGCGTAGCCAGCAGGAACGGTGGGCGGTTCTACCAGTAATTGCTCCACGAAAAACAAATTTCGTTCATCAATCAAATGTGAGACCAAAATAATTAATCAATTAATAAGATTTTTCTTGAAAAATGCATCCTGACTTTCGGCAGACAGGTATGTAGATCAAACCAAAATTGCAGAAGGTCTTTGAGTTGTTGCTAAGTGACACAGAGCGACGATACTAATGAATATAATTTGCTACATGAAACAAAAAAATAATTTGTGAAATCCCGTCAAAGTCTATCTGTATTTTATTTACATGGATTCCAGCTAAATAGCTTCGTTCGCCACTGGGGGACGCCGTCCAGGAAGATATAAACTCAAGATCAAAATTTTCCATAAAAACATTTACAGGCAATTAGCATAAGATCGTACTGTTGTTGAGCACAATTTCAAATTCCCTGGAGCTGGCCTTCCTTTCCAACCATCACTCCGGACACCACCGCTATTCAATCGGACTGGATTTCGCTATTCTTAGCGAAAATTGAATCAATTAACCAAGGTTAAAGAGCTACATATAGAGAGATTCCTTGGTGAGATTTCACAAAACAGAGATGGTAACATCAGAATACAAGTCAGGTTTATTCACTCGGATTAGGGTTACGCTGGTCTTACAAAATTTTAAGCCAACAATTAAACACATTGGGAAGAGTTACACATTCAAATCGAAAGCCGGAGACAATTGGTTTAGACACTTCGCAATATATGGCGAATTGAGGAAATTTTGGAAGTGTTTATCGAGTTGTGCTTTATAGAAGGGCGTTAGCACTTCAATTGCTGAATGAATACTAATAATAAGCCGAATCTAAGTGCACAATTCGATAAATGCAGCCGATATATCCTGGAAAAGAAAGAATTCTGGAAAAAGATTAACTGTGTTAATCAAAACGCAGATCAGGTAATTTCGATTAATCAACTTTTGGAAAAAATACTTTAAATAGCATTTTCGTCTGTATGTTGCTACGCTGCTTTTAATTTCAGTCCCAGGTACTGCGACATTGAGCTTACGACGATCAGGCTAGATCAAGATAGTAAAGCCTGATGTCATTATCATGACTATTTTAATATAGCTTCGTTCCTAGCGCTGTCTTGACCGGCTTTTGCATTGGAAACAATGGAAATCACTAGGATGCCTAAACGACGCTCAAAGCCAGTCATAATCTCAGTTCATATATGCATACATACATAGAAAGTTTAAGATGTGTATCCATATCTATAAACGAACATTGGTTATGCGGTTGGTGATAAGAATTATTTACATCAAGGTTTCGATCATGATATAAACACTAGTTCCATTATACAATATTACTACTACTACTACTACTACTACTACTACACAGCATTAAAACAGCATAATATACTGATGCTTCATTGCCACAAAATTCTGAAATCTAAAGTTGAACGCTAGGTCGCCCATTGCTAGTGCACCCATTATATACATACATTTGTCAGTATAAACTAAGCATTGTATAAGGTATAAAATGCAATTAATCTAATAGATTGGTTTCAGATAACAAAATGATTGGCAAAGTACCACAGCATGAATGTAATGTTTCATGTTTATTTATTCACTATATGCTGACGAATTTAATTTTAGTTTCAATTAACAATTTAAGAATAGAGTAAACCAGCCTACCTAAAACGTCTTCGACACGGCGTAAATATGCGATAAGCTGACGCTCAATTTGTCGCGCCCAAATTATGCTACCTGCAACTGGTGGTAAATCGCGCACTTTAGTCATCCGATAAGCGCGACTGTGAATGTACTGCAGCTTGAACTTGTTATGCAGCTGCTCAATGTCGTCTTTGACGCGCTGAATCAGTTGCGTTTGATACTCACGTATAGCACCACGAATATGTGGACGCACAAACAATGCATTGAAGCGGGAGAAGTATCGAAACATTTCATTGGCGTTTCTTGCAGTGCCCAAAAGATCCCGAAGTCTAGCTGTGATACGTGCTTCAACGCGTTCAATACGCTCTTCATAACTGTTTCACGAAATGTACAGGTAACAATAACGAAAAATTGGAATAAAATAAGGATTTCATAAAATCAACAGGATAAAATTTTAAGTACAATTTAAACTAATATTTCACGAAAATCTTTGTGGAGCAGCAATTAATAATCAAATTAAAAATTTCTTAGTAAACTTAAGTAATCCACTCACAAATGAAATATATGGAATGGTACTCAACAATAAATTTTGCTTTGGGCAACACTTTATTCCAAATGGCCTAGTATATACATGGAGACCAAACTAGTCATTCAAATTTGTACATGTTTTCATTCGTTAAGCAGAAAACTATATTTAGAGATGAATTGAATTTTAAGTTATTAAATCAAAATACTGTCAAAATCGAGTAAAACGCACACATCTTAAACAGATTAAAATAGTTCTTTCCCTTTTATAAAAAAAGGAAAAGACGCTTTTATATCAACCCAATTTTACCTTACTAATCACACAAGCTAGCAAAACTGGTTTGCCATACGTACTGATGTGCTTCGACCTTCTATGGTCATCATCAGAACATGACGACAAACTGACTAACGAGGATCAACTCGAAATGCATTAAAAAGATTATAAAAATGAGACACGCTACATTAATTCCTAGTAGTCTCTCATGAAAGTTACCCTTAAAATGGCAGCCTAGTTTCTGTGAAGACACGAAAAACTATATTGCAACTTTTGTCACAATTATATAGCGGAAAATTAATAAATTATTGATTGTGGTGCGATTTGATCCTCATTATACAGTTTGCTGTTCTCTGTTGATCAAGGAAAGTCGAAATGTGGAGACACGTGTTACAAGCGGTAGGTTTTCTATTGTGCGTCTGGTAAGATACAATCTAATTTGTATTTATATCAAACCCGCAAACTTGATGCAATGAATTATAATCACCAACCGTGTAATCAATGATTGTTTAATATGATCCGTATATGTCCATTTTTTCCAGTGGTTAGACAGTCATATAGAATAAAGCAATGTGATATTAAAAATTTAGTTCAAACTGTCAGGTAAATTAAACTTTAACCTACCTATATATTTGTACAATCGATATGTTAGCTCTCGCAACTAAATAAATAGACCAACTAGATAAATTTCAACTGCTGCAAATTTACCTTAAAGGTTTTCTATTGGCTATTGAAACAAAATAGTGTACTGGAATATACGGTCATGCAATCGACAACGAATAAGACTCGCTCTAAGAACTCCGAAAAATAAATTTCCCGTCAGACGACCGGAAACCTAGCCAACAGTACGTAGACTTTTATCATTAATGTCAGCAACAGTAGGTAGTAACATAAATTTATAGTTTGACAACTAGCGAGCCTTGTTTAGTCGTACTGGAAACTGTATTAGGAAAGTTGCTCCATTTCTGTTTACAAATGACTATTCGAAAGGTGATTCTATCTGTGGACATCATTCAATTCCGTATATACGTACACTGGCTCTGGAATAAGCAATCGCATTCCTTCAGTAACTTGATATGATTCGCAAAGTAAACTCATTTATAACTTGTCTGTTAGCCAAGTGTACCTACGGAATTGTCGTGATTATTCAGTTAAATGACGTCACTCTCATAGAACACACTACTTAGAAGCTTTAATGTCTTTAAGTGAACATAACAGAAAAATCGATTCGATACCTTAAATGGAAACCAAATAGCTTATGATATGAAAAACAGTATTTACCAGCCGAAGTAAAGTGTGGTTAACAATCACAACGATGACAGATATACATTACTTCGGGCATTCATAAATGAGACAAATATCGATATTCCTATCAAATTAGAATTCACAAAATAACTTGGATCGAACGATACGATTTGAAAAGCTTCATTTTTTCATTACAAACACACATTTTCGTTTACTTACAGGGGTAATTCTTGTTTTTACAGATTGCCCAAAATAGCTGAAAATGTCAAAACCAAATTAGTTTTCGATAATTTCAAAACAATGAAATACAACTCAGAAAGTGAAGCGGGATATCATTTTCTTGTTTATTCAATAGGGAGCACGCATGAATCGCGACTTTGTGATACAAAAAACAAATAGAGATGTATATATTAACTATCTGAATTATATTTACTTTTGACAAAACTCAAAGCATTCCAGGAACAGCTTGTTACTCTATTTAAATAAAATTCGTCTCTCCTAGTGGGCTCCGGTAGAGCCTGGTGCCATATGGCTAAAAAACCAAGTTTTCTCAACTAAACTACTCGACGACCAAAAACGACAGCGGTTCGCCGTAAATATGGCAAAATTATTGGCTTTCATCATTGTCGTGAATTAGTAATGTATCAATAAAATAAAGATTACGAATTTGATTTAAGCTCCTGTCCCATCATGTACATACATTTGTCGGTATAAACAACATTTTGCAATGTAGAAAAGGCAACTCATCCAGTAGACCAGTTGCGTACTAATTTGGAACTCATTACATACTGTCCAGAATTTTCCACGGACGGGACTCAAACTTGGGCACGCCTGCTTCAGAATCTGGTGCTCTAACCACTGAGCCACTCTGCCGCACATCACACACACTTTTCAATTTTCTACAATTGTTTCTCGGTTAGCCTTTCCTGTTAGGTTGAACTCTTATGGCATCCTTCTAAACCTAAAGTTTAAACTAAATATACAAAATCTATAAGTATTGAATAAAAACCACACTACATTGGGAAATGGTATTGAAATGAACATTTATATAATCGAATACACATTGATTGCGCGGGAGGTGAGAACATAATCCAGATGCTGTCTTGATATAAACGCCTGACCCTTAATTTACATACATTTTTCAGTATGAACTACCGGGAAAAAATAGTATATAATAGAAATATGTGCAGTTTGCGATAGGGTCACTCAGTGAATAGAGCACAAGGTTCGAGCTCCGTCCGTGACAATTTCTGGACAGTATATAAGTTCCAAATTAGTACGAAACTGGTCTACTGGATTAGTTCTTTTCTACATTATAAAATGCTGTTAATACCGACAAATGTATGTACATAATGGGACAGGCGTTTATATCAAACTCGTAGCCTTTATTTAACTATTTTTTCACCGCCCGCGCAACCAATTTTTATTTAATAATATTAATGTACCAATTTTCAATTTTTATGCATTGATGTCTAAAATGCAGTTCAATTTGTCTTTTAAAATAAATAATGAGCCATCTTTTAGTACATAATCCGCTATTTAATTTTCTATATTCAACAATGTTTAATAATTTCGAGATTTGCGTAACATCATATTTGTTCCTTTTTGGTGTGCTCATATGGTATTGATAAAAATTATTTCCTTGTATATTTTTTGTTAGGTAGCAAATGTGTGCAAACTAAATAACACAGTAGAATGAACGCAAGTAGAGCAAACTTCTTTGAGTTTTGTGTTAATGCTGAGAATATCGACGATGACAACATTACTGATACTCATATTTTGTAACTGCTTCAGACTGTTGCCTCTCGGGTTCGCAGCCCATATCCTTCTACTCTATACTCAAAGAACTTTTGAAGTGATAGCATATCATATCATATCGAGACCATAAGCAGATTATGAAACTGATACTCAAAGAACTTTTGAAGTGATAGCATATTATATCATATCGAGACCATAAGCAGATTATGAAACTGATAACCAAACGAAAGTAAATTATATGAACAAGCATTCATGAAATCGAGAGGATGCTTTAAAATTAAATTTCTTTCGAAGTCTATTTTTAAATATTAATTTGAAACATTACATTATAGAAAGTTTGATTCAACACACTGAATCACAGATTTCCCTGGCAAAATGAGGAAAAATTGATACTCTATTACATGTGTACTCTAAAATACAGCAGAATTAGTCATATACTCAGTAGATCTAATTAGTCGAGCAAGCATAATCCTTTGAAATGAAAATATCTCTCAATCAAATTCTGCGCCGCCTTTTATCATTCTGCTTAAAGAAGATTATAATCGGTCCACTCTCAATAAACTCATGGTTTACTTACCGAAGCCTACCATTTTCTCAACTCCTACCCGCTGAGGTCTCCTACAGACTGTATGAAAGTAAATTATATTCATTTTTTATTCATATATAGAGGGTAATACAGACTGGAAGCGTTACCTGTTTTTCTTCGACAGTTAAGTAATACTGCTTATTGTTATCAGTAAACAATAACCACTGCCGGTTTGTAGGCTACCACCAACTTAATTGATTCCAATCATTAATCTTCCCAATAATGCAGTAACTCTACAATGATTACAAATGAATTGATTAGGCAGTCTTCTTCAGAGACATAAATATTTTTGTGTTGCTACTACAAAGAAATAACCAGATATTAGACTTAGTTTTGCAGTAGATAATAACGTTTTTCTTTCCTATAAAGACAGGTAGAGAATGTATGAAAGTGATCCCGAATAGGCCTTACCCAAAGGAATGTTTCGTTTCATTGACAAAAACACCAATTGATACAATATTTTAATGCATTATTCACTAATTCTAACGTAAAAAGTCGTCTGCACAACTACTGAATTCAGATTTAACAAATTCTACGTTTGGTGTACTTCTCTCATTTTGTATTATTGCGAAATATGTATATAAATATTGCCCATACACCCATAGCCAACTTATTTCACGTATGTATATATTTTAAATTATTCGTTTTGTCTTCCTCGGCTGATAAATATCATTATATTAGTAAATGAACTATTATTATTTGAAAACGAAGAAGTGTAATAAAATAAAAAATGACAAAATCAATATATATAGTTGGGCAAATAAAAACAAAAATACTTTTTCTCTTCTAAATTATTGTGCATACAAGTGATAAAAAAGATTCAAACATTCATTCAACTACTGAATACAGTGACACGATAAACCATCACCAACCACAAATTCTGTAAATTGAACGATTGGAAAAATTACCGTCTCATCGCTTGCTCCCAGACTGCACACCCATCTTTCGTCACATCAAGACAGTCTACTTCTTTGACAATCTCATAAGCTAGATTCACTTCATCAATTGCATTAGCGTCAGCAGCGTCTAAAAGTGGTTGTTCCTTGTGGCGTTTTCCACCGCTAACACCAGTACCCTCAGATTGACCATCGGCCGTGTTCGAACCAATTTTTCCACCAGATCTAATTGCACTTTGGTCTCCAGAGCTGCTTAGCGAAACATTTCCCGATTGCTGTTGATTTCCGTCGGCTTTTTCACTGTTTGATCGTATTGTGGTTGTAGGACGAAGTACACGCACGATAACCTGTCGCAGTTGTTCATGCTGAAGACGGAATCTTCACATATTAAAGTATTTAAAACAGCTAGATGAAGCATTTATATTCAAGTATTGTAGATTTTAGATTAATTTACGTCATCCTAAGATAAATTATTACGTGATATCAACGAAGTTTAGTCTCTCAAGTTCATAATAAGTGTTGCATGAAAAATATAGACATTAACGCCATAGTTACCTCATCAGTAATCAATTCAAATAAGGAGTTATAAGTCGATTTAATGAATTTAATTTAAATAATTTAAAATCAATAACGAAGAGAAATAAACTTTAGTTAGAGCACTTATTAAAATCATATAAAGCCAATTAATTTCTTACTTGCGCATTCTATCTAGACGCGTTTGTAAATGTCGATGTGCAGGGCTGTTACGCCACATTTTCCTCATTTGATCCTCGCGTTTCTTTTTCATGATCTCTCGCATCAAACTCATTAAACGATCAAATTCATCTTCCCATGTTGTGAAAACTACGAAACACTCATTCATGACTCGTTCAAATTCATCGAATGGCATATGCATCAGGCGCAATGTCCCAAGTACCTAGAAAATAAGCACAAATATATCAAGTATAAGGACGAACAATATCAAGCCACCATTAACTTTTACATAGGAAATTGAATTTATAAAGAGAGCAACTGGAGAATTTTTAATATACAAAAAAAGTAATAAATTAGATAAAATAACGTTAGTGCTTCATGACCATATAAAAAATCGGTAATTTGTCGACGTCCATCTTCTAAGATTTATATAATACGTAATATTGATAGTCAGGTTACAAAAACTATATGAAAATTCACAATTGAAGCTTCATATCAACTTAAATGCTATTTTTAATTTCAGCGCAAGAACGTTCAATGCATTTTCATATTTAGTTCTTATTCTGACAGGCGAAGAACAAGTATTCAAAACATTTTAAAACGTAGTTTACAGCAAATTCAGTGTTCACATAAAAGTCACATGTGGCAGACCAAAAATTGAACGGACACATGCAAATATCATTATAATTCAGTTTTTGAAACAATTAAAAACTAACTTTTGTTGAGGTATATTTTACGCTTAAGCAACCCCCCCAACAGAATGTAACTTTTAATGAAAATTTATTAATATAATTGCTCCTAAAGTGATAAAATAAATTTGAATATTTATGTTATATAGATGAAAATATTATTTTATCAGCTCGCTTTTAAAAACAATGGATCCACTGAGTAAAGAAAATCGCAAAAATCCTATGCAATAAGAAAATAAAACAAAGGAGAATAAAACCAATCATATGTCCCACCTTAAGCAACTGTGAACTAAGGTCTCTGGAAATTGCCTCGATAAGTTTAATAGCCCGCGGAAGTGGATATTTAGTTGTACGAATCTTACGCAGATGAGCAAAAATTATCTGCAAAGCTACTGAAATTTTTGTCAGCTCGGTGGCGGAAAGTAAATCATTCAGAGGAAAATCCTTCATTAACGGGTTATAATCATTTACAGTATCCAACGCGGCTTTTAACCCAGTATCAGATTCAAAGCTGACAATAGAATGGAAGCGTTTCGCTTGCTTTAGTATATCCATTGTTAAAGTGATTTCCAAAGACTCGCGTTTCTCTTGAATTCGAAGTAAACCGCGCTCGAGATTTAACCAAAATGTAATTTCCTGTAGTGCTGTGCCAGAAGCAGGATCCCTATCCAATTTGGTCACTTTTCTTATTTCATTGGTCCAACGATTGACACCAGCTTGCAAAGAATTCAAGAAAGCAGGATCTTCAATTTTATCATCAAAATCAGATGCTTTCGCGCGTTTTCCTTCTTCTTCACGTTGTTTGATGACACTTAAAACATAAGGATGAATGGCGAGTGTTATCTCGGGTATATCGATATTCTGTTGAAGATGCAACAGACCCATCTCCAGCTCCATTATACGCGTCTCCACATTTGAAGCCATTTTGTCACCGTCTCTGAACAGATCAAAAGAGATTATTTACATAGATCTTCACAAAAAAAATTTCAAAAGTACATATTTATTAAAATTACCTATCAATTTTTCCGGATTCTTTTATATATGACTTATAGAACGGACCGATAGCATTGCTAATAAACGCGTGCAAATTTTCACAAGGCGAACCGTCAGTCAAATGAAGTATTTGAACCTGTGAATAAAACGGTTTATCTGCCTCCACAACAGTGCCTCTCTTAATAAATATAGCACTAAAATAATTAAATAGAAAAATATACCTAGACAAGCTATTACTAATATACTGGACATTAGCAGAAACATTATAAGATATCAATGGGTTATCATGCACCCCATCTTCTTCATCTAAAGTTTAACATTTAATTATAACAACCTTTATTCGATAGCTTTTGAACTAAAAGAACACGCATTTGCGGATCACTGATAAACTTAATAATTGTTTCTTGTGAATTTTGATCGTCAATTGAATGCTTCAGGGCCGCAGCCCCGTCATTCGTTTCATCCAGCAAACAATATGCAGTTGTTTGGACGTATTTACTAAATTCTTTTACGTTTGCCAGAGTCACCTCAGGCTGAATAGGCCCGGCGACAGGCTCGCCAGACGTATCCGCCATAGCGTTATTAACTTGATGTGAGTATTATATGAATGACGCGGGTAAAATCTTACTAAATATTGGAACAGTATAATTACAATTGAATTCATCAAAAATACAACATATCTATAAATAAATTCAATGTAAAATATATTACGAAACCGACTAAAATATTGGAATTCTCTTTTTTCTTGTTTAGACTTAATAAAGTCCATTGTCTCATCTGCGAAGGTTAATATATTATAGTGTAACAACACAAATCAATCGCCGACATATTGCGTAAATTAAATTCAAATTTATTTACGTTGCACCAATGAGAAAAAAGCAAAATTGCCGTTTAACCACGTTTAACCACGTTTAACCAATAGTATGCAAGTACACATATTGCATGCTATTTAAGCACGGTAATTTACCATGCAAGTCAGTTGTGGCATTTGCCTTCTACCTGCTTCACGCGTGTGCGTTCTGTCGGCTGTCAATACGTGTGCGCTCTGTCGGCTGTCAATACCTACGCTGGTGATTTGATAGTTTCACCAACAACTAACTACATCCGTGACTCATCTTGTTGCGGGATACCGGAGAGACGAGCCAATTGAATGCAGGACCTGCAGGACACCATCCACAACGCGATCACAGCTCAACCACGGGAGCGACAACTCAACCAGAGTCCACCCAAGGCTCTAGGACATCTTCAACTCTGAAGACTTCAAGCGAACGCATTACCAGGCCCTCTTAAGGGCCCCCATATCAGTAACTAATCTCTATTCAGAGCACCTTAACCGAGTTTGTAACGTCGTACGGCATTTACTTGAAGCCGGGGCGTTTACAAAATTGGCGACCGCGCCAGGATATTGATTATTGTTCTGATTTTTTTGGTATAAATAAAATTGACTTCCTTTTTCATCTATTTGGGATAAATAGATTGACATTTGTGTTTTCTTTACCCTGATCGTGGTTTTCTGGGAAATCTGTTGGGTATATATTCGTGGATTTGTGGGGATAATTATAATACATTGTCATCAAAGGCCAACGGGGCCTCTGTTTAACTTTCCTACGTACGAAACGGCACCGTACGTACTCGTCAAACTCAATTACGGATTTTTGGAAGCAATTCAACTGTGGAAGCCTGTTTTTGGGTAAGCGTTTCGTTAAAGTTTATTTATATATTTTCATATTGCTTATAAATTTATGCTTTTAAGATCCCGTAAGATTGTTAAAATGTCAGGTCCAATTTTAGATATTGATGTTCCTGTTTGGGATGGAGATAGTGAGCTATTCTTTATGCGCGTAGACTCCGCTTTCTCCCCGTTTCCTGATTATGACAGTCATCAAAAACTGTCGAAGGTTTTTGCTAAACTACCTTCTGAATTGCAGCGACGGATTTATCCTAAGCTTGAGGCCATTAGGAAGCTACCTAATCCCATTTTGGGCCTACAAAACGAGGTAGAATCCTTGCTTGGACCCACGGAAACTGAGCAGATAATAAACAAATATGCACAGTTAGA
>JAQBSW010004952.1:0-62714 GCA_029291075.1 Eudiplozoon nipponicum | reverse complement strand
GGAATCTGGTGCTCTAACCATTGAGCCATTCAGCCGCACACTTCATACAATTTTCAGTCATATACTAACTAATGTAACTCAGTTAGATTTTACTCTTTTAGGTGGAGCTCATATGGCATCCATTTGGACCCAAAGTTCCAACTAACCAACACCAATCTGTCATTATTGAACAGACACCACACTATATGTGGAAGTGGTATCGAAATGAAAATTTATAAAATCAAACGAAAATTGATTGCGCGGGCGGTGATAACATTTAATATAATCAAGGTTGCGAACTTGATATAAACACCTGACCCATTGTATAGTGTAGAAAAGGCGATTCATCCAGTAGACCGGTTTCGTCCATATTGGGAACCAATATTTTATATTACATATCCAATTTAACACGGACTGGCGGTACATGTTGCGAACAAATTAATTTGCAGACTAGGATTAAACAAAATTCCCAGTATTTATTCGAATAACCGTATGTCCCTCATATGTGGGAGCTCTGCACTACTTACTTACTTACTTTACTGCGGCTGACTCCTTTTGGAGGATAAGCCGGCTCCAGTGACATTTCATGGAGTTTCTTGGGAATTTGGTACTAGGTCAGAATCTAATACCGGCTTGTCAAGGGAATCATTATTTTCATTCAAGGGTCACTCTCGCATTGTAATAGGAGAAGAATCTACTTTTATCGCGAAATGGGCACAATGAGACACATTGTGAAGTTATGAAAGCAATTCCGGGTTTCCAGAGACAAGTCCTACGGATATCTTGATTGTGCATTTCACCCTCCATTAAAGACTGAAAAGCTTGCGAGGAAAGAACCGTTACTTTTCAATAGTTATTAAATAAAATGAAATAGGAATTAAGAGAAACACGAGGACCAGAAAGGCTATGTCCACCGTGTGTATTTCGGCGTGTAGTGCTTCAAAGCAAGGGTGGCCAGCGACACCCCCTATTTACTCCTGGCTTTCCTGCATAACACAACGGACTCGAATGCCGATTTTCAAATAGTAAAATATCTCTGTAGTCAACATCATTTATTCTACCTCCGGGAGAAATTCAAAGGCAGCATCAAGAAAGTATGGAAATTGAAAAAGGGAGCAAAAGAACATCTCTGTCACATGCCAACGCCAATAATAAGCTTGTGCGAAAATTCACGATAAAGCAATTAAAGAAGCATTGATTGCGCGGTTGGTGATAACGTTTCTCCAAATAAAGTTTGTGAGTTTGAAGAAAACACCAATCCCGTTGTAGTTAACCAGTCGTCGAACAACATAGCTCAAGCTTACAAACTTTATTTAAGTAATTGTTACCACCACCCGCGAAATCAATGATTGTTTCAGTGTATTAGTACGTGTGACTGACGGTAGTTTTGCTGCTATTCTATGACTGTTGAAATATGACGAGATCTGTGTTTACTTCAAGCTTGCAAACTTTATTTAAAAAATTCACAATAAACTCGCTAAAAATCTGTAAGTCGTAAGTAATACGTATACTTAGTAGGCATAACATTTCAGGGTAGTACATCCCATATATATATATATATATATATATATATATATATATATATATATATATATATTTTATATTTATATTTATCGACCGCAGAAATTGTGCAGCCGATATTTCTTATCAAGTACAATTTATGCGAGAATACTAGTTATGAGAGCCGCACTGTAGTGTAACCCTCGCTAGCCAGTTTGGCGTTGTACTCTGATGACGATAACGGAAGGTCGAAACGCACCATTGTGTGCGACTGGCGGTAGTCTTGCTGTTGTCAGACTACTGGTTAAATAAATTTGGATTGGTGTCTACTTCAAACTCGCAAACTTGATTAAATGAATTGTTACTACCAGCCGTAAAACCAATGATTTTTTACTTGTTCCAGAATGTTGACACCACCGATTTTTTTGGAGACCAGAACTGATGCACATGATCAATAAACATATTCATTGCAATGTTTCAACCACCGATTATAACAAATCAGTATATCAGTTATAAGGTTGATTTTCCGATCATTTGTTGTCTTGCTGACTTTTGTCATTCTCCGATTTTTTTACGAATATGTTGGAGCAAACTGTGTTTGTTATATGATAAAAGTGCTTCTGACAGTTTCTTCCGTTCTTTTTAGTTCAGAACGATCAGCATAAGACTGTGTAGCTTGTCATCTAATAAGTTTTATTATAAACCGAGCTAACGAAGCTTTACACTCAGTTTCAAGTATCTTTAGACTCAATTTAAAAAATCATTAATTGCGTGTGTCGTGACACCAATTATTTAAATGAAGTTCGTGAACTTGATATAAGAAATAATCACATTGCATCTCGCCATTCGCACAACACAGTTAAATTTCCGTCAGTTACTGGCGCGATTTGACGTTCATGACTTCGTAGAAATTGTGCAACCGACAATTCCAGTCAAGTGCGATGTATACGAGGCTACTAGTGGTGAGAACCGCACACCGGATTTCCCATCACTTATATAAACCTTGCGGTCTGATAGTCGCTAGTAAGTTTTCAGTCGTGTTCTGATAATATTATAGTAGGTCGAAGCGCGTCAGTGCATGTGACTGACGGTAGTTTTGCTATGCTGTGCGACTAGTTAAATACAATAAGATTGGTGTTTATATCAAGTTCGCAAACTTGATTTAAACAATCTTCATATCTTAAACAATAAATGATTGCGCGGGTGGTGGTAACAATTATGTAAATCAAGTTTGTGAGCTAGAGGTAAACGCCAATCTCATTTTATTTAACCAGTCGTTGAACGACTGGTGGCAATTTTGCTATGTTGTTCAACGACTGGTAAAATAAAATGGGATTGGTGTTTACTTCAAGCTCGCAAACTTGATTTAAAGAATCTTCATACCCATCCGACCTAATGACAAACTCTATGAGAACCCACAATTCCACATTAGATTTAATTAAATTATGTAGGCAGACATTAGCCTTATCCATAGAATGTTCCAAATTTTACGAGCGAGACCAGCCAGTTTTATTTTTAGATACAGCATAAATTTACAACGAATGAGTGTCTGATCTGAGTAATCAGTCTGCTCTAGTTCTGGTTCTGGCTCTAGCCTAAGACCTGGAGATGGCCCAACTCTATCAGGAAATGGCAATTGTTTAAAACTTGTGGCAGGTGAACTAACTGTATCATACACAACGTTTGTTTTCTCCAAATGAGGTATCATGATTCCTATCTTTGTTGCGCCACGGTTGTGAACTTGCAATAAAGTAAAGGCCAACTATAATAGCTTCGTTAGCAGCCACAGTAACCCTAACTAATTTAATATTTTATAAACCTTTAATAGAAAGTAAATAAGCCTAGCAATACATGAAAATTAGTATTAAAATTTTAAATCAGTACATTCGCCTTTGCCAGAGATATTCTTATAAAATGACTTCGTATAAATTTCAAAGCATAAAGATTACATTGTCAAGCCTTACCTATCTAGGAAATGATTTTCCCTTACGCCTCACTCAAGAAATAGTGTTAATTCTCATGACTTTCAAGGTGTCAAAGAACTCCTAGTCTCAAATTAAATACCAAAAAACTGGTCAACTTTACCATAGTGCTTCAGTATATTTGTATTGTTAAAACCGATTTGGTTAAAAATATTCATAGATTTAATTTTTTTAATTCAGGAGGTATATGATTTTTTTAAATAAGCAAATCCCATCCCGATTTATTACAGAACGCAGGAGACAATTCGCACAGTTGAGAATTCATTTAAACCGTATATTTTTTATTATATAAAGATCCTACTTTTAGTAGCATATGAGAACACAATTAAATCTGTATCTAATCCAATTATGTATACATTTGTCCGAATAAAATAAGCATTGCTTAAGTTAGCAAAGGAAATTTATCGACAAGACCGGATTCGTCCTCGTTGGGAAATCTTCAAGTAACGTCCAGAATTTTTTCCGCAAACGGGGCTCGAGACAGGGCACACCTGCTACAGTGTCTGGAAAACTATTCACAGCGCCACCCTGCCGCACACTACAAAAAAATTTCAATCATATAACGACTTGTGATTTGAATAGCTTTTCCTTCAGGTGGAGCCTAAGTAGCATCTCTTTCGATCTAATGTTCCAGCAAGCCACTATCATAAAGCAGGCACAACTCTACCTAGGGAAGTGGTATTTAATTAAAGATTCATACAATTAAACAATCATAAAGTGTGATGGTGGTTATTTAAAAAAACCGTTTGCGAGCTTGATCTAAATAGTAATCTTTTGATCTATACATAAAAACTAATCCTTTGCTTCCTTATACACAGCTTATTTTATACTGGCAAATGCATATAAAAATGGATTGCTGCTTACACCAAGCTCGCAACCTTGTAACAACAACCACTGCAATCAATAATTGTTTAAATAGATTACTTCTTCAACTAGCATTGCAAAAATACACGTGCGAGAGTAAAATCAGAATACAGCAACATCATACCATTTAAAATTTAGATTTCCATTTTACTGCACAATTAAAAGATGACCCACATCAGAGAATTTACTAATGAATGTCCAAATATTGTATACACACACACACACATATATATATATATATTAACCCACACGTAAACAATAAACACCCTGACAATTCAACATTGTATAGTATCTTTCATTTAATGCTTCAAAACAATTTACTCACACATAAAGGAGTGAGTATTATACGATAGATTAAAATCGTACCGATGTTGAAATAAAGATTACTGAGTTTCACAAAAACAAACTACATGACATTATATATATATATATATATATATATATATATATATATATATATATATAATTTTCTACAAGTTGATTAAATGCAGACTTACCACTAACAAGACGCGATCCAGGAAAACGATTGATCTTTGCGGAGATCAGGAAAACCTACTGAAATAAGAGACGCAGTGACCTCTTCGGAATCCGCAAACTATCGGAGTAACTGTGCTGGACGATGCTATCTACCGCCATTGCGCCAACATGTATTTTTGAAGTCTTCGCATTGCGACAGCTTAATTTCAATGTCAGTGACAGAGTGCATCTTTTGCTTATGTGAAATCTTGTCACCCTTCTTTTTGTTGCCGCTTAACTTACGACCAGGTAGTGCGCCAATACCAGGCTCCGTCTTTGAGGATTCAGTAGGGTCAGCAACTCGATCGGTGGTCCCATTATCAACAGAGCGATTCTCTACATAGGAAAGCTCAGACAAAGAACCAATTGTTGTTTGTGCATTTGTCTGAACTAACGCGGACTTCGTTTCTGACATACTTGACTGAATGGGATCTGAGCATTACACATAAGAAAGATAAACGGCATTTTACCTAAATGCGCTAATTTATACATACATACATACATATATATATATATATATATATATATTACACAATTTATATAACCGAAACATTGCATAAGATAGACATTGCAGTTCATCTGCTAAACTAGCGTGCCTCGTGGCTGTACAACTCCCATAAGTAAGAAATGTGGATCGATCGGATCTTTGCGAAACTGTGATAGTGCAAAGCGACACCCAAGAATGAAAATCTTGAATACTCTAAATGGGTCGCTCACACCGCGTAATCATTCAAGAAATATATCTGACAAATACTTGTCCATGTCACACAGAAATGAGGTAACCTAGATCTTTACACATACCATTTTTATCAAGTCAGCTTTAAGACGAGGCGACATTGGCAATACAGCTTCCTTACGATCTGCAACGTATCGTCAGATCACAGATCTGTATAATCATAATGTTAGTGCTACACATTAGCATAAAGACTAGTTTAACGAATAGGCACAAATATTCCTATGAATCTAAAAATGTGCTCTTCTGTACAACGTAACACAGTTTCTTTAAACCATTTAAAATTCTTCTGTAGGTATGAGTCGAGAAAGTAAGCTTGCACCTAGCCTTTATTGGTTAAACTTTCAGCAAATGCATATACATTTCAAAGAATAGAAGAAGCAAATAAAATTTTTTTTAAAAATAACACTTCCACATAAAACATTTGTTTTTCTAATCTTACCCGCCCTCGTCCAGTCGTCTTTTTCCGCCATCTGTGCCTTTACAACATCAGGAGTCTGTGGCAAGGTAATAATTGCATCATCATGTTTAACGGAAATACCGGTCTTCGGAGACGCGTTACTCGAAGGTGGTGATAGTGATAAAGTAGTTGTTGACGGACGCCCACCACCAGTCCAACGCGACTTGCCACGGCCCCGTCGTCCACGATTGGACACAACAGTGACCGAGGCATCATTGTACACTGCTGTTCTTGCATCAGCTGACCCACGCAGAGGAGTGCTACTAACATGACCACCTATTGGTATTTTACTCTGCTCTTCGACAAGTGCAGGCTTTTCCTCCACTTTAGTAGTCATTTCCGTGTCTTCATCGTCAACAGATACAGGCATAGGAACAACTAAAAACAGAATAATAACGAATTAACGTACGTTTTTTAATAACGTACTGAATAAACATGCAGCATCAATTTTCAAGCTGCATAAAAATCGACTAGCACGCACAGATGCATTACCCTGATATCTGAATCTGATTATCGTCTGTTTATAATCATCATCATAAATCATAAATTAGCAATGTAGAAATGCCGCATAACTATGAAAACTGTTTCAAGTTAAGCACAAAGAACAGTAGGTCGCCTATATCTAGTCGAGATGGATGATTTACACTAAAAGATTTCATTTTTATAGATACTTTACTACTAACACTGGAAAACACCGCCTGACAAGAGCAAATGACCAGTTTCCTCCAGCGGCCAGAACTTACACTCCGCATTTGGTACGATTACTCGCATTCAGTGGCGTTGCGTCAAAAACCAAATTCTAATATTAACACGAGACAGGATTGCCGAAACTTGATATTAATTTAATTTACTGCGGCTGACTCCTTTTGGAGGATAAGCCGGCTCCACATTTCATGGAGTTTCTTGGGAATTTGGTACAAGTGGTGTCCTCTCACCACTGGGCTTTTTGATCGAGGACGCACCTCTAGCCTTTGCACATCCAAGCGCAGTCTGCAAGGCAGCAGTAAGTTGCATGGTTGCCGGTGGCTGTTGAGAGCTCATTCGCCATTCGGAAGTACGGGGTACTGTCCAGGAGTCCATGTAATCCTGTGGCTGTTGAACCCTTTTGTGGTGGGGAACACACGCCGAGTCATGGTGCCGTCGTCGGGCTCATGAAATTACCAGCAAGGTGCTCGGATTTTATTATTCGGACATGCACAACTTGATCAGTCCGCACCGTACTCCATCTAACCATTAGACATTTGACTAAGCGAAAAGCAATGATAGTTTAGCGCCAAACCGAGTCCAGTTGAGGAGCCCAGTTAATTCTACCCAAATAACATATGATCTTCTTGAACTCACCATGTGTGTGACCTAAATCTCTGTTTATGATCATGTGGGTGGCAACTAGTCCAGTTGCTATTCACATAAACAAATCGAAACCGAGAATGTATATGACTAAAAAATTATAAATTGAATTTTATCTATCTAGAAATAAGCGGTCATCGTCCACTTTGTTATTAAATGTTTTCATTTCCTAATAAAAAATATATATATACTGTGTAAAAGAGATATATGTATATGTATATGCATATATATATATATATATAGTATATATATATATATATATATATATATATATATATATATATATATATATATGGGTATATAATTGAATTTTTTTAACGAACGATATAAAAATCAAAGAGCAGAACTTACTATTGGTTGGAAGCGTTGAAATTGATACGCCTGCCGTGGTAGCATTGGCCTGTGTTGTGCTATTCAGTTTTCCCGCAACTAAACTGGCAAATCCAAGCTGAGCAGCCTGACCACGCAAAGATTACACGCATTTCGCGATAGCCGAGCGTGTTGTGTGATTAGGTCGCGACGTGAATGAATAAGGCAGAATTACAAATAAAACAGATCATAAAGAGAGTGAACTGGAGAACGAAGAAGGCGAAAAAAGCGCAAACGGAGGCATCACGAAAAAGTAAAGCCCAGCATCACTCCAGTGTGAAAACTAGGCTTTACGAGACATGGATCGTTTCGTAATTAGAATTTGATGCAATAAAATTGAGTGATAGTGGTGCAATCTTCTAAAGCCGCGCAGTCCTCATACATATTCGTATCGTGTAGTCATTTTCGTTGTTCTCACAATATTTTAAAAGGAATAAAGTACAAAACGATTTGCACGGTTTTAGTGCCCCTTAAAGGAGGGAGGACTCGATGACCACATATAAGTAGTGCCATTGTAGTATCCATTAAAGTTAACTCAAATTCGTGGTATTATTATCCTTTGCGCTGCAGTTGATAGGTTCTGCTATCCTAAGCGGAAATTGTTAAGAACGCGATAACTAGGCAAACTCAGGCAGAGCTCTGATCGAGAAAGCAACATATATGAACCAGATTCATGCACTTAGTCTCAAGCTCAAGTCGCATCATTGGTGTCAGCGGTTCAACATAGTTGTACGATATCAAACAACTACCGCCAGTTAGAACTGGCTGCACGTGCAAATCTCACAACAAAAAACTTCCTATTGACTTGCAGACAAAGCTTGATCATGAAGGACGATAGATACAATCTTGAACAAAAATCCCGGTGGTACTTTGGGCACCACTTATACAAAATTTCCATGAAATGTTATGATACAAATATCCCCGAATAAATTGGTTTATAGCCTAGCGGATGTAACCCGAAATAAAGTAAATTATTCACTCATGATTAGTAGTTGAAAGTCGTCGGTCATCTCTAAAAAGAGTATTGCTTTATCCTAGGCAGTCGGCTTAACCTCATACCCTACTGATGATCAAGGTAGATAGCAATGTGTCTGCACCTGTAAATTGCGGTAGTTTTACCATATATTATGACTAATAAAATGAAGTAAGCGATTGTTATAAGGTTATAGAATAGATCAAAATATAAACAATGAATATAAGATAAATTTACCTCTCTCTTTGGTCGACCAGTTTGTTTTTTAGTCGGTGATGGCACAAATACAGCTGCTTGTACAGTTTCGATTTGAACGGTGGATTCCAATTCAGTCTCCGGCTTCGTTTCATTTGTCTTAACTGGAGTTACACGAACACAAGGACGGCCTAAAAAGTGAAAAATTTCAACTGAGTGCTTTACCATCTCGACTGACCATACAAATGTTAAGGACATACATCCACGTAAGCAGCAATTTACTATCATCGTATACTGATATTTCACTGCTACAAAGCCATAAAATTATTCAATTCAAGAAATAAAAGCACGTCACGAGGAAAGATTCAAGATTTAGGCTGGGTGGATTAAACCTAGATGAGAATACGTATCCCAAACACAAAAACGATGCATCTAAGAGAAGAGGTGTTACACACAAGGGCTAAGTAGTCACCGAAAGACAAATGGCATGAGCAAAACAGTTTCCCAAGTGTTTAGATGTACAAAAAAACATAAGTACCAAAAAAAAAAGAATAACTAAATTTCAAACACAGATGACTTCACGTGAGTCTATGTCTGTACGGCAGATTTAGCCAGTACTCCCCACTAAATTGAGGTTGTTTCCGATAGACAACTGACATGAGCAATATATTTTCCCAACTATTTAGCTGTACACAAAAACATAAACACCAAAAAAGAATAACTAAATTTTCAACATGGAGGATTTCACTTGAGTCTATGTCTATATGGCAGAGTTAGCCAAGATACCCCCACTATCCCGAGGCTGTCGCCAGATTCCAGAACATTTTCGCACATTCAAATGTCTTTTGGTGAATTTGCGGTGCAGTGCGATCAAGTGAGCCAAAATCTCGAATAACATTATCACACCAAAAAGATCAATGGTCTGCCTATTACACGAATCCCGTCACTCAACTGAGTTGTCTCGGTAGTTGGCGAGCAGGATGTGTGTGCATAATTCTTACGCATTAATCCAGTAAATACAGACGGCGTCACTTAACTAGGCATAACGGATAGTTTGGAGGTAATTTCATCTTAATTTCGCTTCAGCTACAGAGCGCTGAATTACTATGGTACAGAATTTTTAATAGGCGCGGAGGCCAAATAGTCGTGAGACAGGTTGACGCTTTCATAAAAGCCTATCCTTTATAGTGTTCCAAATGTTGTTCGGTCCTACCTATTGCAGATATACAGGCCTAGCAGAAGCATAGGCTTTTCTGAAGAATTGCTGCACAACTTCTGCATAGCCTTGCTTCATTTAGGGTTTGTCAATTAAGAAAAAAACACTTTTACCGCTCATCTATTTCTCATTGCACCTAAAATTAAACCTGCAGGCAAACGAGAGTTGGCCGATAACAGATGCTACCGAATGAGCAGCTTTATGAACTCAGGCGTTCTATCTACTGGGCTCAGATGACGGCCAGCTGCGTACTAGGAGACACCAACTAGGAACAAAATGTACTACTCGCTTTGCTTCTTCATCGTGTGAAGGGAAAGGAGAAATCGTGCAGTCCATTGTACAGTCTCGCAAGCCATACTGCCTCCGACGAAAATGTAATCCTCCAAATCATACTAATCTCTACTTTTGATTGATAAAGTAAAAACAAATGTAAACAGGGCGCAAGAGGCATTGTCACACTGGCCTGAATTTTTTTAAAGCGTGACAGTAACCATGCACTGTGTATGTCAAATGGGATTCAACTATCACTCGTATCACATACAATTGGCTATCAGCGATTACATCCATTGTGAATGTGCCATGCTAGCAATTCACTCAGTAGAACGGCTTCGCCCTTATTGGGGACTCATCTCGTACTGGCCAGAATTTGCCGCGGGCAGGGCTCAAACCTAGACAAGCCTGCTGAGCAACCGTGCCGCACACTACACTACACAAAATTATCAGTTATATACTTACTAATGCAACATGGTTAATCTATTTTTCGTTTTGGTGGAGCTCAAATGGTATCCATTTAGACCCAAAATTCGAACTAACCATCCCCAATCTGTCATTACTGAACAGACGCCATACTACATGGGGAATTGGTATTGAAATAAACATTTCATCACCCGCATCATTTGAAACCGCGAGTTCAGTTTAACCATCTGGTAACATATAGTGTTAAATTTGTACTGGCAGAATGAGGGCGTGCCTGCCAAACGTGAAGGACAAGTTGCGGCAGCCGAAGTAAATTTTGCCTCTTCTGCTTAGTTGAGCAGGGTGTTAAGCGAAACCAGGCTACTATTTCTGCCTCTTTTCTTTAAGTTTGCTCCTCATCTCAACCTAATAATGACTACCATTTAGGAATTATGAAAATGGTAAACGTTGATCAAGTCATTCTCTTAGTAACGAATATTGAAAATCAGTTTTAGATGGTATTGTTGCATCTAGGATCGTCATGCGTAACGCAGCATGTATGTACACTCGAACCATGCACTTATTCAAGTATGTATTAAGTATTGCGAACCTAGTAACAAATTAGTTCAGTTGTGACCAGAAGGATAAGCCAAAGGCAGCATGAACGGAAAGTATAATCTCATGCACTTTAGTTTCGTGCTTACCGGCGACTCATCAGTAGGAACCGGTATTACGCCCTTTAACCACTATATATTTGGTAGAAGAATGTGGAATAATAGGACGGTACAATCTCCTAGACGAATGTGTAAACCTGTAATAGTTAAGCTTTAATATATTGAATTGAATGATGTCATACTTACCGCGAAATGTGATAACTGATATCGATGAAGGCCAGAGTGTATGGTTTAACTGGAGTAACAGGTGTTCGGAAATTGTTGTAATTCTCATTTGGGTGAACTTTAGCATAAATTTATATCCATCAGGTTGGTATCATGTACCGACTCGGAAACCATAGTGTTATTATCCGGTACTCATCGATTTCAAAAAAAGGTATCAGTTACTAACACAATGGCCATAGTGTTAGTATCCTTTACAGACTCAGTATATATATTATATAGTGTGAGTTAGCATTGAAGTCGTATTGTCGTTGACTTCAGATTATGTTAGCTTCACTATTACAAGTTTACACATTCGTCTAGGAGATTGTACCGTCCTATTATTCCACATTCTTCTACCAAATATATAGTGGTTAAAGGGCGTAATACCGGCTCCAACTGATGAGTCGCCAGTAAGCACGAAACGAATGTGCATGAGATTATACTTTCCGTTCATGTTGCCTTTGTTTTATCCTTGTGGTCACAAATGAACTAATTTGTTACTAGGTTCGCAACACCTAATACATACTTGTATATATATATATATATATTAGTTCTCCGCAACAAACAGTATTTAAGTCACGTTTTCCAGAAAGCTATTTTGAAATAACCTCAAAAAGATTTCAGTCAACTCAAACAGTCGTCTTTCCAACACAGATATATAGATATTCTAAAACCGATGTTAATTAAACTTGATTATGAAAATTCGACCACACTGTGGAGGAACAAAAGATCAGCTATGCAGAATGCATGTACTGTATTACCGGATTCATAAAATTACGTGTAGATTCTGAAAAACTAAGTGCCAAATACCTGCTAGCTGGATATATATTAGTACTCGCAAATCAATTAGACGCCAACTTAAGCAGTCTGAAATCTAATCTATAATCATTCTTGATTAGAAAGAAGAAGCATTTATATCAGCTAGAAACTTATGTTTATTCCCAACTATTTGCGCCACAGATCTGAGAAAAGTAAAAGTTAGAGAAACAATATACTATTGTAGCATAAATCTTATAACCGATAAAATTTGTCTTCTTGATAGGAGGACTGCACACATCAAAACTAGTTTTGCCTGGACACCTGAATCAGGTCTGATCCCTAAAAATATGTCCGTATCCATAGTGTGGAATGCAAATCTCTAATAATCACGACCTATAAATAAGGAATGCAATCTTATCTGATAAATGTAGCAAAGATAGAAGCCCCTATGATATGATTCCTACGTTTTCTAAGGATGTCGATGACATGCATTGGTTGACATTGAAAATTCTTTTTCGTACTATATGGAATGAAGAGGACATGCCGGTTACTTGGAACGAGTTGATCAACATCTCGATATTGTATTGTATTAATATTCAACAATCGAGAACTCATCCAAACCACTTTGAATAGACTACCAGTCGTTGTGCGGTCTTTCTATATGAAATTCGCACCTTCAAAATGCAAGACACTATTAAATAGTTACTCACAACTCACATCGACTCTGCGGCGGCAGAGTACATATTTCTGCGTATTTAATGGGCTTAGATACTTTAATATCCGAAAAAATAACCCATACAATATGATAATCGCGAAAGCTAGAGTAACTTCCTCAACCTCAGCTTTTTTATGAATAAACACGAGTACCTCACGTTGCCCTAAAGGTCGCGTGTACAATCCATCTGCACGTGCGGTGTTAGCAAACGAAAGTGAGACTAGGCCTTTTAAAGTCGACCATCTTAGACGCTTAAACACACACACACTATGCATATATATATATATATATATATATATATATATATATATATATATAATATCAAAAACAATTAAGTAACACTGACATTCATAGACATATTTTTGGATTGACTAACAAATAGAGATTCCTGAAATGCGCTGACTATGGCACGTTTTACGTGTATAATAATGACAAAAATAATAATTATGATAAAAAACAGATTAAATGAGTTCTCACTTGTCTCTTCTTTTTTAAGCCTTCCATCAGCTGATTGTCTGAAAATGACATTGGAAAAATATTTTTCATTGTTCTTTTTCTGAATTTTCGAGACCGAATTTCCAGTCTCATCTTCAGGGTTGACAATACGCACAGGAGTAAAACACAACTTGTGGCAAATGTGGTATCCTCATTCAAGACAGATATATTTATATTTATTTTAATTCCAAAATTATTTTTTAATTGTCTTCCTAATATCCGGTCTTCATACCTAGTCTCTAATACTCAAATGTATACAAAAACTTATCCCTGTTCCCCTCCCTGCACACAACCACCTATAAACACATGTGTATTCTACAAAAGTGATATTTATCGAATAACTTTAAGCAAACCTAATGGGTTGACATACACGCCTATTCATGATGTCTACTTTTTTAATTGCAGTTCCGGACGCATAGAAAGATCAACAAAATTTTGATTTCAATATTGCAGTAATCCTCAAATACCGCAGTTTACCTAATCCCATTCTGTTTGAAATAGGCTATAGACATGAGGCAATCTAGACCTCTAACCTACACCATTGTGTCAAAATAAGCTTAAAGGCGATGCGACATCGGTGTTGCTTATAATCTTTTTGGTAATATATATGTAATATGCTTCTCAAACAACGGTGATTAAATGCATGTAAGTGTTTAAAATCGTCAGCTCTATAAAGATAATCTCACTAGAGTACAATAAATATACACGTACAGATGCGTTGTACAAATGCCATTTAATGCAACGTGAGATATTCGCGTTTCTTCATTATTAGGTAATGTTTGAGAGCATTACTCTAGCTTTCACGATTCTCTCACTCTCTCTCTCTCTCTCTCTCACACACACACCTCATTGCTAATATTGCCTGAATTTTTGATAGAGCTACCACGATATGCAAACCAGTCAACTTCGTCCAAATTTTTACCTGGTCGCTGCAGAGTTGATGTGACTGGTTTTGTGATCCTGTAGAATTACCTTACATTTAGAGAAAGAGAATTTCATATCGAAAGAACAAACAACGTCTTTCAATATGCTTAAGGATGCCTGAGCAGATTATCGGTTATAGAATAATAAAACAATATCGTCTGCGTGATTAAGATCCTGTAATCTACCTCCGGGTATAACTTCGACACCTGCATTCTGAACATATGTGAAATTGCGATCCACCTAGTCACATGCACCCTAGGACGTCGATATCCATGTCGCCCTGATCAGAATGCTGTGAACAATTGGGACAAAATATGCTTTTACCTGAGGCGAATGCTTCATCCAACGCTTTTGCATTTCTGATTCAAGATCGAATTTTAGACCGCGCTTCAGTTAGCAGATCTAGTGGGCAACCACGCCGTCAGTGACTAATTGCTACATAATTTATTTAAGTGAACTGTTATTCGGTGGCTTGAGGACGCCACGTGGTTCAACGTCTTGCACTACGTCTGAAGCTTGTGCTACTTAGGCATAACCTATGTTGCGCGCACGTATACACGTATAAATACTTACATGTATGTATGCGTTATTGCTCGTATTTCGTCTCTTTATAAGAAAGTGGAAAACATTTAGTCATAATAAATAACAAATATTGGCTAAATTGACGTATATTTCTCTGTTTCTATATGATTATCCGAAATCCAAGAGGTCCTAACAATCAATTAATCTTGTAAGTTGAGCATGCTTTTCACGAATCAATGACTATGGAATTTTTATTTTAACTGAATGAATAGTATGTCTAATTTGTTCTACAAAAAAATGATAACTCGTCTCGATGTAACGCAAAGTATGATAAGTTCGATGGAATAGTGACAGACTATCAAAGAAAGCTAGTAAACTCAACAAAGTCTGCACGTATAAAAATAATTGCGATCAAGTATAGATCTGTGCGTTAAAAACATAAAGCACATATTGGTGACCAAGAAGGCCCGTTCACCAAAATAAAACTCAACGAGCAGGTGCGACACAGCACCCAAGTCAGCCAAGTTGCTTTAAATTGTGACTAAAATAACGGAGAATTCCCTGGTATCTTCAAAAACAAAATTGCAGTGGTTGACTCGACGCTGAGCCTCAGACAAATCGCCGATTTGCGACAGTAAAACGTACCTCGGCCTCTTTTGGTTGGTGAGAAGGCGTCGGTAGAGAGAGTTGTGGCTGATCGACCAATGCCTATCTCTTCAAACTTCGCCTTCTCGTTCTTTTCTTTTATTAAAGAGTCGTTATTTGTTGCCAGTATTGTGCTACCACTTAACAAAGGTTCCTGGTCCTCTAACGCAGACATTTTAGTTTCACTAGAACGGCTATTCGCCTCAGTGGAAGATAAATCACGTGGTGCTGCAAGACTGGGACACTTTGATGCATTTGTATTGATGGACGTCAACTCGGTCTCGTTTAACGAATCGGTACCAATGACCAACCCAGTAAGATCACCACAGGCAGCAATATTAGTATTTCCAGCCTTGTATCTTTTTCTAGGAGGCAATGGCGTACAAGAAGACGACGAAGCATGTGCCGTAGTCAATGCGCCAGTAAGACTGGCTCCAGATCCAGCAGAGGACACAATAGTGGGAAATTGTGCCGTTTGGACTCGATCGTCTAAAATCGTATTTTCACAAAAGAGAAAATAATACACATTGCGGCCAGGTGGAATTATAGGCAGTAGGTGATACTAACGTGTTTTAATTAAAAAAAACAAAAAACCAAATCAAATATAGTTTGTGTAATATTTAGTAATGCATGCAATGCGCGGATACCTTGATGGGAGCGATAAATAATATGACACTAAACACAATGGTCGCGGGTTCGATCCACGAACTAGCATAGTTCGTCAGTCCACAGTTCATCATAAGCGTTGGTAGGCGTGCGTGGCGTGTGTGCGTATGTTAACAGCTGTGCAAAACTAGCCAAGGTAATTCATCAACTATACCGATATGTACCAGTGTATAAATATTTGTTGTTTTGCTTTCCAATTTATATATAAAGATATGTTCATGAGTAGATATTTGAGAAGACCATGAGAAAGAAAATCTTCTATATCTGGATAAAATTTCTTGTTTTTGCACACAGGAAGGGTACACCACTTTTATTAAGGTCAGTATTTCAAAAAAGAATATATATATATATATATATATATATATATATATGTAATGAGCAGTGTGATTTTGATTGAAATAAAGATTTATGATATATCAAATTATATTTAAGCATTATTCAATCAGGGCAAATTTATATTATACCAAATTGGTGTTAAAAACATTAATGTACATTAGAAAGATAAATTAGTTCGCTAGTAGTATAGATGCACTCTGAAACCGCGTATTTGCGTGTTGTACAGGCAAAATGGAGAGCCATTAAAAATTCCTTCAGTTAGTAAATTTTATTTTTTGTCACTCCGTTATCTAGTGAATAACTTTATTGTTTTCCAGCAAACGTGTGTTTTGCATAGGCGTGAAAACAGTTTAAATACTGTTTATGGTAGGGAGAACTAATATATATATATATATATATATATATATATATATATATATGCAAGTATGTTTTAGGTGTTGCGAACCTAGTAACAAATTAGTTCAGTTGTGACCAGAAGGATAAACCAAAGGCAGCATGAACGGCAAGTATAATCTCATGCACATTCGTTTCGTGCTTACTGGCGACTCATCAGTAGGAGCCGGTATTACGCCCTTTAGCCACTATATATTTGGTAGAAGAATGTGGAATAATAGGACGGTACAATCTCCTAGACGAATGTGTAAACCTGCAATAGTGAAGCAAACATCGTATAGTCTACGACAATGCGACTTCAATGCTAACTTACACTATATAATATATATAACGAGTCTGTAAAGGATACTAACACTATGGCTATTGTGTTAGTAACCGATACCAACATTATTGTACCGAAAAGGTACATGGTACTAACACTAGTTTCCGAGTCGAGTAAACAGTTTCATCACTGACCACTGAGTCCAAATTTTGTCATGAACTCATAATCAATTGTTCGTTGTTCATTCTTATAAGTGCGTCGTTCAATAACAGCGAAAGCCAACGGAGAATACATCAAAACCTAGCCGAAGTTCTACCTTTCGCACACGGCTTCGTCTATATACTGACATATGTAAGTAATTAATGGGTCAGGTGTTTATAACAAGACCGCAACCTTGATTATAATAATTGTTATCACCACCCGCGCAACCAATGTTCGTTTAATTATATAAATGTTCATTTCAATACCACTTCCCCATGTAATGTGGTGTCTGTTCAGTAAATGACAGATTGGGCATGGTTAGTTGGAACTTTGGGTCTAAATGGATGCCATATGACCTCCACCTACATGCGAAAATTGACTAACCAAGTTACATTAGTTAGTATATAACTGAAAATTGTGTGTAGTGTAGTGTGCGGCAGGATAGCTCAGTGGTTAGAGCACCAGATTCCGAAGCAGACGTGCCCAGGTTCGTATCCTGTCCGCGGCAAATTCTGGCCAGTACTTGATGAGTTCCCAATAAGGACGAAACCGGTCTACTGGATGAATTGCCTTTTCTACACTATACAATTCTTAGTTTATACTGACATATGTAAGTAATTAATGGGTCAGACCGCAACCTTGATTATAATAATTGTTATCACCTCCCGCGCAACCAATGTTCGTTTAATTATACAAATATTCATTTCAATACCACTTCCACATGTAATGTGGTGTCTGTTCAGTAATGACAGACTGGGCATGGTTAGTCGGAACTTTGGGTCTAAATGGATGCCATATGAGCTCCACCTAAAAGAAAAAAATTGACTAACCAAGTCATTAGTTAGTATATAACTGAAAATTGTGTGCAGTGTAGTGCGGCAGGATAGCTCAGTGGTTAGAGCACCAGATCCGAAGCAGACGTCCTGTTCGCATCCTGTCCGCGGTAACCGCCAGTACTTGATGAGTTCCCAATAAGGACGAAACCGGTCTACTGGATGAATTGCCTTTTCTACACTATACAATTCTTAGTTTATACTGACATATGTAAGTAATTAATGGGTCAGGTGTTTATATCAAGACCGCAACCTTGATTATAACAATTGTTATCACCACCCGCGCAACCAATGTTCGTTTAATTATATAAATGTTCATTTCAATACCACTTCCCCATGTAATTTGGTGTCTGGAGTAAAACAGGCAAATTACATGACATGTGCGGCTCCTTTTGGTGGTCATTTATCAAAGCCGCCTCGATAAATTGGCCAGCAGCACGTGCAAGTCACCTACACAGCCTTTGATCCAACAAGATTAATCAGCATTCGACGATGAAGGCGTATTAAAAATTAAATGAGCACAACTGGTCAGCACGTAGATATCGCTCCTGATTAATGCCTAATGAAGATCAGGCGGTTACTTCACAAACCCAACAGGGCAAATACATCGGTTCATTCAGTTTTCCAAGTGATGGAAGCTAGTCATCTTACACGTATCAGTGACATACAAGAAGGATTTCGTCGACTAAAAGCTTTATTTAAAGGCCTAGAATATTTTGCTTAGAAAAAAGAACGGGAGAACCGGAGCGGTTTAACTTACATGTCAAATATAGTTGCACCAATATTAATACGATTAGGAATCTCATCCGAAGCTAATATGTAAAATCTTATCATGGAATCAAAGTAGAACCACTGAGCAACAGGGCGTCTTTCAACACGGGCTTGGGCTTAGCCGAAATAACAGGTTTTAAAGAATTTAGCTTTAAACCATAAAGCCTAATATAGCCAAATAAGCATGCATAATAATAATATTAATAGGAAAACAAATTATTAACCTGTTGTCTTAGATGTACTTCTAGATTGTGGACTTAACACACGTTCGAGAATCGGTGACGTTTGAGCAGTCAGAGCGTGGACACTGGTACCAATTGAAGAACTATCAGGGCATATCGTCGTTGTGACGAACTCTGTCATGCCTGTCTTAGAAACAATTTCGTCGGAAACATTTGCAAATTTTTCTCGCAGTTGCTTTAGCTGTTTCGATGCCGCACGACTAGACGTATCTAAATTTATTTCAGGAAGTGAGGTCGGACTTGATAAGTTGCCATTTCGGCTTAAAGACGCATGATCCTCAAACCCAGACTTCGCATTAGTATCATCTAATAAAAAGGTATCAATTAGTTTCGTTAGGTAGATAAATTTAAACTAGAAGAAACTCCAACCAGCATACTCACTCTTTAGAAAAATTTGATGATTTTTAGGATAAAAAAACAATAATTAAATAAATTTACATTCATTTATTGAGTAGTAGTGTCTGCTTTTGACTCTCCTCTCCTCTCATATATATATATATATATATATATATATATATATATATAAAGACAGTACAAACATTACGTCAGGTAGCGAACGTTGATGAAACATTTGAATGTTTAGGCCAGGTGATTATTGCTTTACACAAAGGGTTATATATATATAGCAATTTTTCCTGATTTTACTTTGTAGAATTCAGAATTGCCAAATTATGTGGCACCCAGTCAAAGAATGTATATACATATACATATATATATATATATATATATATATATATATATATATATATACATATAATACAGATAAAATGTAATATTTGTAACTAAGGGTAATTAAGGATCACAAAACGTACTGCTTCAGATACCTTTCTCTGCCATGTCAACATTAGCCGTTAAAAATAAGTTGTCCCACAATTATTTTCTATTTGTGTCAATGACGCTTGGCTCGGGTCGTGATAGACACAATTAGATTGGTTAAGATGCTACGTCCACATTTATATTGTATTGTCCTTTAATGCTAATATGTTTGCTCAATAGTTTAAAAATATTTTCTAGAAGATCCTGCACACTGTCATCATAGACAATAGAAATAATTCAGCATTAACAAACTTCCACGTCCATGACGCGCAAGCAGGCATATTCATAGTTATTTGAGATTTAAAAGAACAAAATGTCACTCATTTCTAGTGATAATTAATTAGTTTAATTTGATCCTCCTTCTCTCTGGACCTTAGATTCTAATTCCTAATAGTCGGAATATAGCTGTGAAAAGGTAATTCCTTTTTAACCCATTCAAATTTGTCAACTCACAATGTTTAGAGACGGGTCGTGCATGCTAAACACGACTTTCTCCGTGATGTGTAAAGCAAATAAAAGCATAATTTAGGCCTGTTTTTTCGTCGCATAGAAATCTAACAGTTCTATTTGACCGTTCGGACGAATAAACGCTGGCTTTGTTTGCTGTCTGAGAAGACCGAGCTCGCATTCTAAGTTCCAGGTTACTGAAGCGATCCACGAAAATGGCTGTAATTGCGGAACGGGAAGAACAGGTTACAGTGAATATATTGAAATTAAAAGTCAGCTATATCAAGAATGCTGATAATTGTTAAAATCGTTGCAGAACCGCCAGCCGCCAAAATATCATATTATCACAGGTCGAAGACATGCATTTAAATAAAATAAAGCAAGAAAGTAAAGGACCAATTTTTCTGCCGCACGTCCTCATCAACGTTTTTATTTGATAACTTGGAATATTCAGAAGCAACATTGCTGCAGATTTTTGTATGTCTGCTCAACTAGTACCGAAGATCATAGCGAGAAATGATACTGTTATAATGCGATAAATTGTTAATTTCTAGGATTTTATATGTGCAATTTCGCCTTACGTACGGCATAGAGATCTAGACAGTTTGTCTTCTAGTTTTGCCTGGGTAGGACCTTTCCCTAGACTAGTTCCATGTCTTAGTTTTAAACTTATCTCGTATATGTGTTTCATTTTTTCTTCTCAGATTTAAGATTACGCGACTGCCAACTAACGATAAATGAGGCAGCTTGAATGCTGTTTATGATCACATATTAAACGGCTTCTTAGTGTTTGTTAACAAGTTACCTTGTGGAGGACACTTCAAATTTGACTCCAAACCATCACTCATTTTCTCATTCACGAGTGCTTCGTTAGGTGGTGCGTAAAACTGTGAACCTATCGTCCGGTGCGAGTGCTTAGAGCCACGTTTAGAATTTTTCGACAGCTTACCACGGCCACGTGATTGCCTCAATCCCGACAAAGACGGAGATGTACTTTCAAAGCCGATTGAACCTGAACAAGGGTTAAAAAATGTTATTCGGATATTAAGATTTGACTGTTTAACCACATAATGGACGATTTCAGCTTGAATTTGCACAATATAATAAGTTATTCAATATAACATATAACCTGATCCACAGTTTATTTCAATATAAGTGAATACATCAGACTAACATAAACCTGGCATTTTCCGGGTCCCTTAAAAGTATCGCAGATTAGCCTGTCATTTCACTCTACAAAAATATACTATAGGACATGGCGTACCTAGAAAAAAATACTTCATTTAAAGCATAGAAAATATTATCTCAAAATGAACAAGCGGAATTTATGATAAGCAAGCATTTTGTGCTGTGAATAGGACAAGTCATCACGATTCAGCAGTACGCCACAAAGTAACTAATGCTTGAAACTTTGACGAAGCACTTGCTTACATGCATGTTTATTAAGTTCGTAGTAGAGGAAATATAAAATATTGCAAAATTCAAATAAACTTTGCTAAAATTAAACGAGCATTGGTTGCGCGGGCGGTGATAACAACTAATTTAATCAAGGTTCCGATCCAGATATAAACACCTGGCTCATAATTCACATACATTTATCAGTATAAATTAAGCATTGTATAATGTAGAAAAGGAAATTCATCCAGTAGACCGGTTTCGTTCCTATTACGAACTTATCACGTACCGTCCAGTATTTGCCACGAATATGGCTCGAACCTGGGCACCTCTGCTTTGGAATCTGTTGTTTTAACTACTCAGCCACCCTGCCATCTAAAGGAAAAGTTATTCCTAGAAACACCAGTCAGTATATAACTGAAAATTGTGTTCAGTATGCGGCAGAATGGCTGTGGTTAGAGCACCTGATTCTGAAGCAGACGTGCCCACGTTCGAGCCCGGGCCGCCACAAATTCTGGCCAGTACTTGATGAGTTCCTGATAAGAACGAAGCCATTCTACTGGATAAATTGTCTTTTCTAAACTTTACAGTGCTTATTTTATACTGACAAATGTACATACAGAAAGGGTAAGGTGTTTATATCCAGATCGCAACCTTCATTTTTAGTTAAACCTTATCATATGTAAAACAATGAGAGATTTCATCGTCCAGCTGTACAATATTACATAATCAAATGAAGGGTGGATTTGTGCAGTAGTTACTCCCACAACTCACCAAGCACCACGTCGCAAAAAGACGGTATTTCGCTGAGGCTGATTATTTTAAAGACAAACAAGCAAACACATGTATTGACAAAATGGATCGCTAACATATTGAAGCCGATGAACTTTGACTTACTCAGTTTGTAAGATTTCTATGAATTCGTTGACGAGGTTGACAAATTTAACGGTAAAAATAATTGAGTTTGGTCGTTATTTTCTAATGTTCATTTAAAGGAAACTAGTGGAATATGTCATTATGTACGTGATAATTTCCTAACTTATAAACCTTAATGAAACGTAGTTATAAGGATTATTATATTTATGTTGTTCAAATACGTTATTCATTTATAATGGACAATTATACAGATAGAAAGATAGTCAAGAAAACTGTAGGCCTTGGTCCTTATCATTGCAGATACGTTTATATGCATGTTGTAAAAAACTAGCTTATATTTATTTATTAAATCAAGGTTTCGAACTTGATATAAACAATTGTCCCAATATGTACGTAAATTTGCGGTATAAACTAAGCATTGTGTAATTTTGAAAAGGAATTTGACGCGGACAAGGTTCGAACCTGGGCACGTCTAAGTGAAAAGTATGTGAAGAGTTCCCAATGAGGACGAAACCGGTCTACTAGATGAATTGCCTTTTCTGCATTATACAAAGCTTAGTTCATAATACATAAATATAATCGGATACGTGTTCATATCAACACTGCAATTTTAAGGTAATTGTTATAACCAACTACACAACCTATTAGTTGATCATATATTTTTGGTGTGTGATAGCCGTATGCATGACGAAGAACTGCTTAATAAAATCAATAAAACGAACAGTGGTTGCGTGGCTTTTCGTAACAATAACTTAAATTAAGGTTGCAATCTTGATATAAGCACCACTCCCAATATATGCATTTAGCACAAACTAATCATTGTATAATCCATTTTCGACATTATTGGAAACTCTTCACATACTGGCCACTGAGACGTGTCCAGGTTCGAAACTTGTCAGCGTCAAATTCTGGAAAGTATGTGAAGTTCCCAATAATGACGAAACCGGTCTACTGGATAAATTTCCTCTTCTATATGATAGAATACTTAATTTATACTATCACATATATGTATATAACAGAACTGATGTTTGCATCAAGATAGCAACCATGATTTAAATAATGAATTTAATGATGTCATCTGGATGTTTAATTTATAATTGAAAACAAAGTGGATAAGAATATTTCCTATTTTCAATTTTCCGCAACAGCGAATATAAAGAGTTTTTCGGTGTTTGCCTGTGAATATAATATTCACAGCATAAACTAAATAACAGGGATGAAAGCCAGCAAGCTTAATTTTATTGTTACAGATTTTCATACATATTTTACTAGAAAAACAAGTAAAACGTTTACTTAACCTTTGTCATTAAATTCCGGTGTGATAAACAGCAGACGCGAGCATGTCAAATCGGGAATATCGTCAATAAACCAGAAAGTTTATGGAATTGGTACCAAATACTTCGTGGGCATTCAGAAGAAAACCATGTTATTCACAATACGGCCCAGTGCGTTTCATGGATGATCTGTGCAAGAGACTTAGACCTTTGATTTATGTATTTGTGTATTTATACATGTCTGCATGGTACGTACGTATGTATGTTATTCTGCATCGTACGTTTTTATGAATGAACATATATATGCAGGTATGTCTGCATTTTGTACGTGCGTGTATGTATTTATGTAGGTGCGTATGTATGAATGCATGCCTATGCATTTTGTGAAATTATGTACGTAATTATAAATGTATATACCGATGCAGGTATGTTTTCTGTATCGATGTACGTATGCACGTGTGAATGTATTTATGTTACTTCATATGTATACATGCAAGTATTTGGCGTGTTTGTGCATGTGCATATATTTTAACACGTATGTATCCAGGCGTACATGCACGCACGTATGTATTTGTGTGCATATACTTATGTATACTGTTCTTAATTAACTAGCATTAACCGATAAAATTAGTTTAAATCATATTTAAAAACTATAATTTCTTCCATCATCAAAGGTCATCGATGATGTTTTATGTTTTCTTTTCCAGACAAATCATCAGAAGTATCCTGATATCCACTACCAAGTCAACATTTTGTCGGCATTATTTTTGGCATCGTTTGTAAAGTCTTTCTCGTTTTTATGTTAATCAAGATCGTCAACTGCATCATATTTTAAAAAAGTCAAAATAAAATTGGCTGAAACCGAATATACCTGCGAATTTCAACAACCGCTCAATCAATAATTACTTTATTATTATTAACATTAAACTAAATCCGTAGACTTTAGAAAAACTATAATCCAATAACTGTAACTAGTTACAAAGGTGATCAAACTGTCATTTAAGTGGAATCTATTAAATTCAAAAAGCAGCACCCACTCATAATAGACTTGCATGAATTGCACGTGAATGGAATGTCGCGCTCGTTGTCATTTTCAATACATTGACTTCAAATTTCTGTCTGATCCCAATTAGTCAATATTCCGTAGTGTATTGATTGATACCATGATTGGTCGAAGCGCGTTAGTACATGTGAATGACAGAAGGTTTTCTGTTGTGCGATTGATTAAAAAATGGATAAAAGTCCTTATTACCACCCGCACAAACAACGAATGCCTAATACGTACTCTAGTTTCCCTATTCTGAGTTTAAGTCATATTTTTACAAGTGAATGGAATTTAAAAAAGGATTTACCTTTATTAGTAATAGTATTGTCTGCTTCGCTGCTAGTTGAACGGTTTATTGAATCATTGTTGTTGTAATTTTCTTCAGAAGAGGGAATTTCTTTTCCATCCCTAACGTTACAAGGGCTAACGTCAATATTATGTTGATTATCTATTGTTGGGAATATTGAACAAAAACAAAACTAAAATGAAGTATAAATTAGTTAAAAATATCCATTCTTTGCTTATAACCTAGCGCAAATAATAAAACAATGCACATGCAAAATAAATTATCATCTTGTACAAAGCCGTTTAAAACAGCCGACAGTTGCATTTCTGAATAAAAAAATCAATTGAGAACTGAAACTATTCAGGCATTTTACGCCAAAAATTATGCTTTAAAACTAGATATTTGGCATCGTCAGACACTATCTTCCTGGCTTTCCGAGGGTATCGTTAACCATTCAATGAAGATTAGATCGTAGTATGAACAATGTTGAAGTCCTCGGAAGAAAGAGACGAATCCGCATCCAGCCAAAAAGAAAAACACGACGCGTACTTGAACATAGGGCTCAGTCGGATGTTTGCGAAACTGGATAGTGCAAAGCGACAACCCGCGAATGCAAATCGCGGAGATTCAACATTTGAAGCTGGCACGCGCTACTATTCAAGAAATAAAAATTATGAAGATTTCCAGGAGCCCCTTTCGCTCCATCTTTTCTATTGTTTTATTGTAGAAATATAACATAAAAATTAGTTTTCCTTAAACTGTATAATGGTCAACATAAATAGTACACAAAATAATATATAATAGTATTTTAATATTCAATCATAAATAAATTAATTAAACTTGCGTTGATGCTAGTGCACGAACAAATTAATTTCGTTCACACGGCCTTCTCACTGACCTAGCCTTAACTGAAAATTTCTAATAAAAACTAAATAATGTTATGTAGCTCGAGTAAATTAGTTGAACCGATGAAACAAAAGAACTTCAATACAATATAGCGGGTTTTCTTATAGATTAATATCTTGGAATAACGGTTATGCCTATTTCACAACTAAATATCCTACAAGAATTAGCGTTAAATTTACTACAAATGATGATATCTTCCAATTGAAAAGGAATAGTCTTGCATAGATAAGTGCATTCATAATTTAATAAACTGAAGTGATCCATTCACATCTGAAGAAAACAAACATTTATACTTGAATGCATGCAGACATGCGTACAAACACATAAATATATAGTGAAACGTGTCTCCTGCTAGGTAGGATTTAGTAGAATATGGCGATAAGGAGGTCTGTAAACCGAAATTCGTCAACCACTAGTTAGCTGGAGAATTTCGCCCATCTAAGGGTTTCTAGGTTAAAGTTAGCAAAGAACGATCTAATCCGCCCTAACCACCAGCGCACTTTTATTAGTCATACTGGCCAGAGTAGCATGAATCTGGAGTAAAAGGTGTTCATAAGTAGTTTCAAGTCTCAATTTTGGTGAAATTTAGCAAACATTGCAATCCATTGTGATGGTACCATGTACAGACTCAGCAATCATACTGTTGGTATTATTTATCTTTCCGGCAGCAACAGTGTTGGTATCAGGTACCGACTCTAAAACTATACTGTCGGTACTCTTTACAGGCTCAGTATTTATATTTTATATATAGTTGGTTGGCTTAGAAGTCACATTGTAGAAGACTTAATTTGACGAAAACTTCACTATTGCCGGTTTAAACAATCGTATAGGAGATAGATATAGGGCGTAATACCGGCTCCTTATGAATCGCCAGTAAGCACGAAACTATTGTGCACATGAGATTATATCTTCCGTTCATGCTGACTTTGGTTTATCCTTTTGGTTCTATTTGAACTAATTAATTACTAGGTGCGCAACACGTAATACAAAATAGCATATATCTTTCCGCCCATAAAGGCATGTCATCAATCTAGTTTTACATGCAGCCTAGATGTCGGTTTTACAAAACAGTAGCACCAAGTGTTAAATGGATGACAGAATAAGAGCACGTGTGCTGATACCAGAAAAACTATGCTTATCAGATTTTGTTGCAAAAATACAAACTTCCACCACAGGGGATGAGCGCAAAGTGTTCTTGTGCAGACCAAACAGCCAAAAATGGCAGTCGCTTAAAGGAAAACTTGTCGTCTTATCTTCAACGTCATGCATGGTGGATAAGCTAAACGAAATTACTGCAGACATCTGTTATTCCAAGTCTCTTTCCCTTTACTTTACTCTACTCAATATAAAGAAAACTCGTAAATGCAATGACTATATAGTACGTTGATCATAACACTCGACACAAAGTCGTATTGCGAAATATCGAAAAATGGTTCTCCAAATCCCGTTTACTCAACCTAGATAAGGTTTTAATGTCGGTGCATTCAATGTGCGGATATAACTGCAAATTGGAAGACAGAAAACTTTAGCGCGTAATTTTAAATGCGCGCACGATCTAATTAAACGCTTTATTGGCTATAAACTTCTGTTAAAAAATAATTTTCTCAATCCGAACAATGACAGCTGTTAAAACGGAATAAATTGCGAAACTAGATTAATAAAAATTACCTGATCTGCGTTTTGACTAACGCATTTGTTCTTATTGTAGAAGGTTTCTAACCTTACCAAAATATTTCGGCAGCCTTCTTCAGTTGGTCCATCCTCACCAGTTTAAAAAAACCCCAACTAATGAAGCAAGCACGGTATTTCCTCTGGCTATAATATTTATACTTCAGACTGATCTTTCACTAGATAGTCGCGTGCCACGTGTGTATGTGCATTTCCGTGAGACTAGAGTGGATGAATAAGAATGTACCATTTGTTTGCGTTAGACTATTGGTTTTATACACTCTATGTAAAATGAATTCTGGTTACGTTCGTAATTCACGAAGTGAAACTCCAGTCGAATGATGCAAATACAGCAAGATTATTTTCGATTCTGATCCAAACTCTCCAATAAGAGTAGAAAGAAATCCGGGTAATGTCATGGTTATGAATGATATGACGTTTGAGCAGAATTCATTCAACTCGGAGATTCATTTTAAGTTTAATGCGAGACGAGAACAGTAAACACCATTTGGATAGATGCGCAGAGCATAGATTATACTCCAGCATTACAAACTTGAGGCGTAGTATAATACATTGGAACGTATGGTATCCTCCACCTATCACAACCGCTGAGGACACAAATAGATAATATAGCAATTATTTCTATATTTCGGTTTCATGTAGGACTGTCATATTTTATACAGAACGTACGCCAACTCTTTCCAGTGCCATTCCGTTGTAGGCATACACTCACATATTCCCGCAATGCCAATAAAGAATAAATCTTTTACAGATGCTCTCAAACTCGAACAGCCTTTCTTCTAACAAGAATATGAATGTTTTTCAATTCCGCCATTCACGTTCGTGGGTAGTAGATTGGCGTTTGTAGTTCCACAATAACATGAAGTTTCCCGATTTTTAAGTGCATAACGTGTATGGGTTGTGACTAGTTCCGTTACTTTTGAAAGTTTCAACGCGTGTACTATCCGCTGAAAATTTACTAAACTTATTTTTTGCCGACAGAGAACTACTACGTGTTTGCGTTTCTATCCTAACACAATCATCGGGTTTATAATAACATAGAGTAAGCTAATCGCGAAAATATTGTGCTAAAAATGAAACATGCGACGATAGCAACGCGCAGCAAAAATCTTTCAAAACGTCAACATGTTCTAAATTTAAAATTAACTGGTCATAATGATGAAATTTCGGGTATGGGAGAAAACGCGTCATTGTAAGTTACCGTATAATTTTCTATTGTTTCGCTGATAAATCCGTAAGGATCCCTGAAGCTAGGCGCCAAAATCTAACAAACATGGCTTATAAAAATACGTGTAGCCTTCCTAAACGATAAATTAAGCACAGCCTTACATCGGCACACAATTCTAAGTTTCGTCAACAAGCTTTTTACGTTAAGCGCGCAAATACGGTTCCGACAATTGCACTGACTGTCAATATTTATTTGTGCTTCCCGTCCAATTTTCCAATAGAGCACTCCTCTTCGAGCCCTCGTCAAATTGGCACAAACAGACTTTGACATGACATACTATACAATACCATATAATCATTTTAAACAATATATTTAGAATATGAAAATTCAAATATTTGACCAAGCATCTGAGCAAAAAACTATTTATTTACAAATCCCACCTAATGGGGGAATCGAAGAGCTTGGTGAAGAAACTCTTCGTCTGTTAGACTTCCAATGAAAACCGCGACGGCTGTGCCGTTTCCCAGAGCTGCGCGATGGTTTTTCAACAGATGTTGGAGTGGACGATGTGTCTACAAGAGTGGAAGTATCCGCAGTCAATGGAGACTTCATTTGCTCCAATAGCACAATGGCAGAATTCGTAGAAACATCCCCATCAGATTTGTTCAGTACGCTCGCGTTGGATCTGACTCCTCTCATGAATATTACACTCTCGTTGTCTTACAACGACATAAATAAGTCATAACAGAAAAGAATGAAGAGAAAAAATACGTATGCACCAAATGAAATATTTATTGAAGCATCTTAACAGTATTTAACTAAATGCAAATTGATGACATACAATGTAAAATTTGTAAAATGAAAAACGTGCACAGATCAATTTATACGCATTTTGTAATGGAATATATTGGATGAATTCTTCCCCAGCACATTTAAAGCTTGTCTATAGCTAGATCATCACACCGAAAAGCCTACCTACTCCGGTGAATGTTACCGAAACCTTCGCAAGAATAACACACGCGAACTAGCTAAGCTATTTGTGGTTAATTATATATACGTGGACAACATTTTAATGACTTACACAACTATGGACACAGATCGAAATGTCAACTTAACAAATTTCTTTGTCGGAAAATTTTAGCCTGGACGTCATCTTTAAGTATGACTTCCAATGGCATCTCGCGCACTAACAAATCGTAAGCTGACGAATAATCAAGAAAAGCCATGCCGGTGGGCGAATATACGTGTGACGTAACTCGACAATAAGATAATTTAATGAATTTGGTTTACGCATTTCATTACCGATCAAAACACATCATTACTAAGAGTCGCAATAAAAACTCGTCCAAAGACTTCCTATTCTTCGTTTCTCCAGCAATAACTCATAGATCTGCCACCTCATTGAAAGAGTGTTTATATCGATCCCAAAACAGAATCTATTGGTAACTTCATCGCTAAAATGCCCGATAGGAGATATTTCGCTGATTTAAGGCATTTTTAGCGGTTGATCAGCTACACTAAGCAGATTCAACGCGCTCGTAGATCAATAGCAAAATGACCATTACTAATAGGTATAATCTGCACAACAGTTCTAAAATGTTTGCTACACATTTACACACCGTATCAAATAATTTAGCACTAATATGCCAGTAATGATCATTATCTGATTCGTGACAGGCAGCAAACACATTTTTAAGAATACAAAACTGGGTGCAATCTCTTATCAGTTTCGTGCTAGTTTCTAAACTTTAAAAAGCGTAATTGTTAGCAGATACATAAAACGAGTATCTAGGTTTAATTACCCCAGGAACGAGGCCACGCTGGTGCAGATCCTGCAGAACTCTAACCATTCCGAAGTTCATCAATTCTAGGCACTTTCTTGGCTCACATGTGACTACGGGTCAACGTCACTTTGTTAAAAGTAGGAACTTTGCTATCCATCTAGTAATAATACCAAAATAATTATTTCATCTCTAACGACGCCGGTTACAATATATAGCAAGTTGAAGAGTTTTTTAAAGTAGTTGTAGAATTGCTCCGCACGAACTAAAGGTACCCGTAATCCCTTAGAATTAAGACCTTTAAAAACGCCGGATCTGAGAAAAATTCGGAAAGACTGACCAGGATAATGTAATCAGATATATTGGTCCAGCAAGATGAGCACCGTGATAAGGTCACTAATCCTAGACAGATGGCTAACATTTTCAGCCAACCAGTCAAAATCCAACTAACAGTACACTTAATATATTAGGCTCTAATGATCAACATCCAGGAGTGTTCCAAGCAATTTTGTTTGCCTGGTACCAGACACTTTGGATGACTTGTGTGCATAGTTCTCAAGTTGTAAGGAACTGACAATTTTGCCAGGCAAGGTTTATCGCATTACCGGGGCTAACGGATAAGCGGCACATGAAGGTCAGCTACATTAAGTCCACCGTGTGCATTTTAGTGCTCAATTTTAATTAAAAGTAAATAAAGTAGACAGTCACCTAAGATATGCGTAAAGCCGGAACTCATGCTTGTGAGCATGATTAAGACTATGGTTAAAACAGAGGGCGCCATCGGTCATTGTCCGACCTCTTATTCAATGGTTTATTTTAGTACATAGTTATTTAATTTTCGACAAGTACGCGCCGATATATATATATATATATATATATATATATATTGTTCATGATAGTGGGTGCGTGTAAGTGAGTTTGTGTCCGTGTGTGTGTCTGTTTGCATAAAAGGGTCTTTCTCACTGTATAGCAAAATGATGTCTGAGATTGATGGCTTGAGAGTTAACCATATGTTCGCATTTTTGGATGTTACGTGTACAAATTTTATTTTTCCGAGTGTAGTTTTTCGTTTCACCTTAATGCGCAATTTTGTTTTCTCTACTTGGTAACAGTGCATGTGCGGATTGCAGTGTTGAATGCTCATATTGTTTTAAAATTTCTGTCTCTGTATGTGCAGCTGTTTTTGCTCTTCAGTTTATTGCCAATCCGATCGAATGATTGTTGTCTCTGGTCGAGGGCGTGCTCGGTCTTGCCTGGATACTTGTAAATTTTTGTTGAATTTTGTTATTCGTGGCCAGTCAATTAGAATATCATGTTGATGAAACTTTTGAATATTTAGGACAGGTGTTTTCTGTTTTATATAAAGGGCTTCATAAATATATATGTTTTTTTGATTTTGCTTTATTAATTGAGAAATTGTTTGAATTAACTGGGTGCCCCGTTTCCAATATATGATCAGAAATAGCTGAATTTACTGACGGTGCCTAGACTTTTTAATCAATTTCTGTGGTAAACTGTAGTGTATTCTGTTAATCAATTTCTTCTTCGTACGTCCAATATTTTTATATATATATATATATATATATATATATATATATATATATATATTGCATAAGATCGAAAATGCAATATATCAGGTGGAACGGTTTCGCCATCAATGGGCATTCATCAAGTATCCGACATGATTGAAGCGAACAGTCTTACAACTAATCCACTTCGTTACCCAAACCGCGCACTACCTGCAATTTTTAGTTATATACTAACTTGTCAGCCTTTCCTACAGATACAATTTTCTCTTTATATGTACTAACTCTGTAACTTGGCAGAGCTCTAGCTGCCTAGGAATTAGTATAGTACAATGACAGCGTGTATGCCTTAATAGTGTCTTTAACCCGAAGCATACATATTCATTCATAATAAAGAGTGGTGTCACCATGGCGTGGTGGATTTCCGACAGGCAATCGGATCTCCTATAAAATACCACATGAGCCCGACGACGGCACCATGACTCAGCGTATGTTCCCCGCCACAAAAGGGTTCAACAGCCACAGGATTACATGGACTCCTGGACAGTACCCCGTACTTCCGAATGGCGAATGAGTTCTCAACAGCCACCGGCAACCATGCAACTTACTGCTGCCTTGCAGACTGCGCTTGGATGTGCAAAGGCTAGAGGTGCGTCCTCGATCAAAAAGCCGAGTGGTGAGGGGACACCACTTGTACCAAATTCCCAAGAAACTCCATGAAATGTGGAGCCGGCTTATCCTCCAAAAGAAGTCAGCCGCAGTAAATTAAAATTAATTAAATTCATATGCTTATCTATTCATAAAATATCAAATCAAAAATAGTACACACACAAGCGCACCAACCTTTCTCAACCACATTCGCAACGTTAGTAGCATTGACAGTAATACTTGAAGTTACAGAATCATTCGTTTGATTTTCATCATGATCACCAACTCGACCAGCTAAGCTTACACTAGTGCCAAGAAAATTGGAAGAACTAGCTAGTGTGGCCGAAGCCCCGCTGGCATGGCGTGTACGCCGTCTAACAGACAAATGACCAGTGTTCGACGCCCTCCCACTTGATCCTCGTCCATATTTTCTATTTGAAACAAAGTTGGACCGACCACCGGCTTTTCTCCCTGTAGCTGTATTCGAGGAGGATCTTGAAGACGCGGAAAGTGCAGCATAGGCTAACAATTCCTGTTGCTCTTCCGCTAATGTTCGCTCTACAAATGCGGAGACGGCCTCATCAGAAGCATCAGCTAGGGCCGTTTCGCCTGTCAAATGACGATGTCGCGAGCTTGAGCCAGATAATCCAGATGCCGAGCCCGCTTGACCGCAGTTAGAGAAATGCCCAGCAGTCCCACCGCCAACACCAACACCAGCAGAAGAATTAGAAAAATTCGAGTTCAGACCAACGCCCGTCATCTCAGCAGCATCTCCACCATCTACCGAAGTTGCTGCTGCATCTTCCAGAGAAAACAATACAGAAAAAAATGTTCTAACATAATGCTACTTATGCTGAGAAAACGTATGTATCAATAATAAACTAAAACAAATGACTCTAGCTAATAAGTATTATGCGCTGATTGCGGTATTTTTTTCTGTTCGACGGTCAATTCACTATCTATGTTAAAGAGAAGAAAACAGAACCGCAACCTGAGAATGTCACGCACTTTGTTTACTATCTTTGAAGCAAGGAAAGCATCTATCGAAGAATTACAAATACAACAGTTACAGAACAGAAGGGTGCATTCTCAAGACAACCAGACAATTAAAGATTTCTTGATAAAGGAAATGACGTAACTTAGATTCAAGCAGACCGGCTGAAGATTTAAATAATCTGAGGATTTTGCAAACATTTAGCCAGCCGAAGCATAAATAAAAAATGTGGTGAAATAATTGACAGCGAATAGGAGCAGTTGAGTATTTTACAAACAATTTAGCGCTTGAAATAAATTAAAAATCAATTTAGACAAACTAAAGGCGCGTGTGGCCAAAGTTCGAGCCCTGTCCGCGGCAAATTCTGGGCAGAAGGTGGTGCTTTCCCAATAAGAATGATACTGGTCTACTCGATGAATTGCGTTTTTTCACACGATACAATACATAGTTTATACTGACAAATGTATGTACATAATGGGTTAGGTGTTTATATCAAGATCGCACCTTTGGCTAAATTAAATTAAAGACGCGTGAGAACAATAATTCAATGAAGATTAGATCACATATACAAATAAAACATTCAAACTACACGACAAATATTAAATGGATAACAAGTTTTATGCATTGGAGTATAAAGATCAACTTCCCAACAGCGCCGTCTTTTATTATTCATAAATTCACATGTCAAAGCCAGCCGGTATATTTTATCAATAGAGTCGCCCATACTCTCTACAGCAAGTTACTCTCAAATGGATGAGCTTAATGATAAGAACAAACTATATAAGAGCATATCCTGGAGACAGCCTGTAAAGCACTTTGCCATAAAAATCCAGATTAAAAATTACTGAAATTCTATATTTTAGAAATACCATTCGACTGATATCATATCGGAAATGATCACTATTATCCTAAATGTCATTACATCAGTATCCGCGTGGTCACTCTCATCAGTATATAAAAATCGTTTTCCAACTCTTTTCAGAAACATGAGATTTTATTCATAGTTTTGTACTAGCTATAAAGCAACAAGAAGCTCATATATATATATATATATATATATATATATATATATATATATATATATGATTTTGAAACAGATATTTAAATGGAGAAATTAATTTATACAGTATATGAGTATTAATGTGTATTTGATTGACAGACGTTTCGTTAGGGTAGACTCCGTATTCGGTCTTGCCCAAACGATAGAATAATCCTATATATATTCTTTCAACAGTCTTATTAACCTCTCACTCTGTCTATAACCGATTGCAAAATGGTAAACTGGTGGACGAGGATTACTGCAATATTGAAATCAAAATTTTGTTGATTTTTCTATTCGTCTGGAACAGCAATTAAAAAAATATAGACATCGTGGATAGGTGTTTATTTCAATCCATTGGGTTTGCTTAAAGTTATTCGATAAATGTCAATTTAGTAGAATTCACATGTGTTTATAGGTGGTTGTGTGCGGGGAGGGGAACAGGGATAAGTTTTTGTATACATTTGAGTATTAGAGACTAGGTATGAAGACAGGATATTAGGAAGACAATAAAAAATACTTTTGGAATTATGATAAATGTAAATATATCTTTCTTGAATGAGGATACCTCATTTCCACAAGTTGTGCTTTTCCCCTGTGCGTATTGTGTCAACCCTGAGGATGGGACTAGAAATTAGGTCACGAAAATTTGGAAAAATAAGAGTGGAAAATCTTAATCCAACGTCATTTTCAGACAATCAGCTGATGGTAGGCTTAAAAAAGAAGGGACAAGTGAGAACCAATTAATCAAGGCCAATAATCAGAGCACCTGAATATGTACAACATTCAAGATTTTACCGATCCCGCACAAGAAAAATGCGGTCAAATCCATAACAAGAAACGCTCATTTTTAATTTGAATAAATGTTTTACACTAAGAATTTTCTTTCAGTTAGTCTGCTCCCATTTGAATGGACCGCAATGCTTTGAGGCGTCGGCGAGCGTATTCGCTTCATCCACTGCTATTAAGAACGCATGAGCGAAATACAGACCAGAATCATACTACTATTATAACTGTCGCAACGTACCAGCACGACGTTTTATTGATCATTTCTATTTTATCACTCAAAAAGCCAAAACATATTTCATCCAAACTAGAAGCCGACGTAAACAGCGACGACACCAACAAATACAAGTGTGATACAATGGACTATGTTGGTGTAGCTTCCGTGATGTACAAGAATCTAATACCAGTCAGGCCAATGGAGCGAATTGAGACTGACACAGTCTTAATCTCGCACACATCATCAGCTCAGTATTTAAGGACTTACGTTTCACAGCCGAATAACCATGCTACAAAAAAGAGGAATACTATAACAAAAAGTATGATAGTAATAAGCTACTGCTAGAGGTAAAACAGTAAAAATGTATAGGTGGATTCAGCTTGAGAGTGGAAATCTACCTATGGCCTATTGCGGATTTTGCCTTGCCTTAACGCTGATTTGGCCATAATAGTGTTGTACAAAGGTCTAGATTACCTCATTTATGCATGTTGTCTAGGTAAATATACTCATATTACATAGAAGCCTCCCTGTCACAAAGCACTCTCCATTAAAATAAATATTTTTCTAAATAATAACTTTTGTTATTATCAGTATTATTGCTTCTACTTTTTTGTAATTTTTTATTTTAGTTATTTTCTCTTCATGTAATTCTTTAAATTTTCTTTTTATGGTTAAATGGCAGTGAAGCGCCAGTGACTAAAGCTTTTGTATAGCTGTCTGTGATGATTAGACAACAAAAAGGAACACGAAAACCTAGATCTCTCGCCAGCATGATACAGATGAAATGAACTTTAATCCAGAAAACGGCAATAGCTAATGTACTTTTACAGTCAAAATAGACATTAATAATACAATACATGACTCCTAGCAATAACGCTCGACCAGAGGACTCTCATGATGTAGCTACGAATACGGTGGCTGCTGACTATATTAGTTGACCCGATGTCGTATTATCGAATGTCTATCCTAATTTGGTTATTCACGTCCGCACATTTAATGTGCGAACATTAACCTTTATTAGTCAAAAGAATGAATTATAAATAGATATTGCGCATTAAACACAAGAATCCAGGCTTCTTAAAACATTAAAGAACTGTGCACAAAGTCCTTGTCTACGCGTTATCGGTTTATACATTTGATACTACATAATCGTCACAAGATGGACAATTATGAGTCGTTACTGTTATATGATCACGAACCTTATTGCATTTAGCAAAATGAATCCCCGTAAACTGCTGACTTCGTACGATAGCCCTGAAAACATCCCCGAAGAAAATGCAAAACACTGCATAATGTTGCATTTTTAAAAAAATGCTGCATTAGCTCTCTCCGAATAAAGTACATAAAACAACACGAAAACTGTCTAATCTGATCTAAATTTTCTACTACAAAGGAGAACAATTCGCATAAAGTCTCGGTAATACGTGACATGAACGCTCAAGTGAGGTCCTTCGACCACACAGAACTTGATTTGGAGGGTAGAAACAGTTTGAGCTCACCGGACAACAATGACAGTGAATGGAAGTGGCATAGCAGCGGAGAACATTGATTAACTTTAAGTCGCACTCTTCATATTTAGATGACATTGCGTCACATGGCGTCCTCCAGCTCCCAGACAGCTGCAAGCTCATATGGATCGTGCAACAATAGGAAACCCTGCGTGATGTGGCACGCAGTCGGGCTCATTGGCAATCTTGCAACAGTGTTCTAGTAGAACCACCTTCGTAACGTTCTTTCCACTGTTCGGCAAAGTTAGCTGCGAGGTTTGGTATCATTTATGACGTAATACAATGAAAATCACAAGAAAGCTATATTGCCGATTTCGCTTTGTCATAAAGCTAGCTTGACCATAATGTTGTCGTGTAAACGTTTAATTTGCCTCGCTGCTGTTTGGTGTTTAGGTCAATATACTTATACTGATAGTAATTCATTTGTGTATCTAAATAACTATTTCCTCATTATTAAAAAATTCCGTTCTTTTGTTATTCTTCCAATGGTTATATGGCGGTCAAACATTAGCTACTAATGTCTTTTGTATTGATCGTAATAAAGAATTATTTACAGTGCACAGCACACTTCAACATATGCAATTTCTTAGTTTCTATGCCATAGAATAAGAAATTATTCATAACTCTAAGACCATAAATTGATGAATTCCTATTAATTGATTGAATTTGTTGATTAAAGTGTACATAGTGAAGGTGATGGGCTGATGAGTTTACATATAGTATAAAGGTACACAGATATATCGTTACTTGAAGCCCGGACTGTTTACGACGTTTCCTTATTGATCACCGTTAATTGTAGAACGAAGTAAAATGACGTTTGAGCACATTATGTAGATGACGCGTATACGTATGTCTTCTACTCAGGTTAAATTTGAAAATCAATTTTAAATTAAACTAGACATATCCCAATTGAAAAACGTTTATTTTGGGATAAAGCATGTCTGGAGCCTAAATTGTGTCTACGGTTCTTGGATGACATATTATTGATCTGGAATCATTGGGATGAAGATATAATTTTTCTAAAAATAAAACTGGTCAAACGAGTCATCAAATTACAAGCCGTAAGATGTCAAATGAATAATAAATGGTCCAAATAAGCAATATATATATATATATATATATATATATATATATATATATATATATATATATATATATATAGAAAATAGGAATACTCCAGAATCTTTAATTTCAAATCAAATGATGCATATCGGATGAAAATCTTACCTTAAAATCACTCGCAACGAGCCTTAGATTAGTAAACATAAAACAGAGAATCGGAATTAGGAAAACTGCGTGAAATATTCATGACTAATAGTTACCTCCGTAAATAAGCAAAAGCAAATATTAATAAATATGCATGAGATTATACTTTCCGTTCATGCAATCTTTGGTTTATCCTTCTGGTCACAACTAAACTAATTTTTATCTAGGTTCGCAACACCTAGTACATACTGGTAAATATTAAGAATGTCGTAAATAATTTTAACCCTAAGTAAGAATTGAAAGAGCGGGGAGGGTCGTTGTATCAAAATATTACCGGACTCCAAACAAACAAGAAAAGTAAAATTAAATGAACATTGGTTGCGCAGGAGGTGATAACAATTACTATAATCAAGGTTGCGATCTTGATCAAGTTCGAGCCCTGATCGAGGCAAATTCTGGCCAGTACGTAATGAGTTTCCAATAAGGACGAAATCTGTCTACTGGATGATTTGCCATTTCAACACTATACGATACTTAGTTTATACAAGCAAACTTGATTTAAAGTAATTGTTATCACCCCCCGCGCAACCAATGTTCGTTTAATAAAATAAAATTTACTGACAATCTATAAAAATAAATTCACAACCAATATATATATATATATATATATATATATATATATATCTTTTGAAATGCGAGCTTTAATAAAATTCATTTGTACCCTTCCTGTGTAAAAACAAAAATTTTTTATCAGATACAAGAAACATTTTCTCTCTCATTATCTCCACAAGTATCTACAAGTGAACTATATCTATATATAAATTGGAAGGCAAAACCAAGATAGAAATATTTTATGACGCACGCAACTGATTGGTTTCCGTATTTCACAGTCCCTCTGTGTGCCATAACCTTCTATCTTGTTTTGCATTTGTTTATATATAAAGATATGTTCATTAGTAGACATATTGAAAGAACAACTGAAAGGAACGTTTCTTGCATCTGATTTATTCTTTGTTTTTGCACATAGGAAAGGATACAATGAGTATATATATATATATATATATATATATATATATATATATAAATGCTAATTAAAAGTTCATAATGGTACTAGCTCTTAAACTTACCGCTCGCAGCCATCATGGCGGCCCATGTTACAAGACCTTTCAATTCGCGTGAAGAAGTGGAACGTTTTTTCTTGATAGGCTGTAAGAAAGAAAGTAGTGGAGCAGTTCCAGGCTTACTATTAGACACAGACAGCTCCTGTCGGTTTGAGACAGCGGAGGTAATTGCAGATCTTGGATGATCAATGGCTGAAATAAAAATATAGTTACACTTTAATAGGAGAATAGATATTGGAAAAACTACTAAAAGATTATCGACAGATAATTATTCCCTATACAGAGGTCGCAAAAGGGCCGTGATTATACAGGCCAAACATATTCAGTGGAGTCATCTAGGACTGGCAAATATTTTCGAAATTTAAATTAGCACATAAGGTGAATTCTTCACTAGTACTAAGTATATCGCCAATAGCCTAAACCTTAGCATTACGAGAATTCCAGGCGTATTTGAAAGGACTATAAAATTTCAAAACTGGATTAACTTAAATTACTAACGCAATTTTGATTCCATTTGATTTTTTTCTTGAATATATATACCGAAATCTTTTGGCGGGTGTTATCTTCGTTTCAACCATCATAATATATTTTTTTAAAAGCAAACTAATGATTCTAGCGCGATATTTCTCTAGTCATATTATCTTTACTTCAGACTAACCTTTCACAAGATAGTTGCGTGTCACGGTCGTGTGTGTGGGTATATCCATTCATCCAACTGAATTCGTACATATTTGTTGATACCAAGTATTTAAATTGACAGAAACATCATTGCGTTCAGTTAATATTCCCTTCCAATCTATGAACATTCGTTTAGAATTTTTTAATTTATGCTTTGATCCAGTCGTTTCTTTATTGATTACAACAATCTTTTCTCCTCTATTCCCTCTCTTCTATCTTTACTGCCTCTCTTATTGGACACATCAAGTACTTGTCACATTTGTCACGGCTGTCGGATCGAATCAGAGCATATTTGCTTCAGAGACTTGCGACTTATCAAATACGCCACCCAAGACGGGAATTACATTCAATTTCCATTTATATACCAACTTAAGTTATCCGGTCATTTTTTTCTACAATAAGAGTCTATATGGCGTCGCTTTAGAACGGAAGTTTCAACAAGCCACCTTCTATCGATTATTAAAGAATACACACAATGCCACCTGGGGTAGTGACATATAATATATATATATATATATATATATATATATATATATATATATATATATATATATAGAGAGAGAGAGAGAGATACTGAAAGTACCCATTTAATCTTATCCAAATCAAAGGACTAATGCTAACGTAAATCTTACTGGGATTTATACAAAATAAATATAAACAATTTCGTGAAAACAAAACAATTCAACCTTTTGGGGCGTTTAATAGTGTCACTATATCATAAATATGAAACATTTATCAAAACTTAAAATACTTGCAAACGTGAAAATCTTAGAAAACAGTAACCTGATGGCTGTAAATTATTCGATATCCAACTGTTCATTTTATACAAAGGAATGAGTTCATACAAGACAATAAGGAAAGTGGCAAAGATTGTTGTGTAGCTTGTGGCACTAAGTGTTTATCTAAATGGTGAAATTTGTCTCTTTAAAAGACCACTATACTTTTAAAATGAAACAAAAGGCAATTTCCACTGGTTCAGTCGGATAAAGAACAAATCATTGTGCACTGAGAAAAATTAATAATACTTATACTTATAGTTACCCATTGACGTCACAACATCGACAAATACTCGTTGTTTTTCCATGTCCATATCTTTTGTTCTGTCCTTGTGTATAGGCGCAGAGTTTGCTGGAGCTGACACAAATCTCCCACGAAAGCCGCGCCTATTTTTCGCTTTACGACCAGCTCTAAAGCGCTGCACCGATGTCGGACAACAATGAGTCGGATTAGGAGGCTCTAGATCAACTGTCGGTAATACAGCAGCATCTGCACCGCCATCATTTATTCCTTGACAATTGCTCTGAATGGCCGCAGTGTCCAAATGACTTCCAACCAAATTATGATTAGATGCCATCCATCCCGAAACTGAAGAATATGGAGACACGCGATTGGGTGGAACAGCACAGGGTGATTTTTTTACATTTGTGCTTGTACTAAACAAACTGCTTGTTGGCACAGAGCCAAACTCGGGTGTCTCCAGTGCCGTTGACGGACTAAATGTGCGTTTACCGTGTGCCGGGATGTTATGTGAAATAGCGCCACTTGCAGCCAAGGCAAATGTTGACATAAGATCGGCAACATCTGGAGCCTGGGTCATTGATAACGGTTCGCTCGACAGTAACTGCGCTTGAGTGAGAATGTCGTTGTTGTTGTTGTTGTTAGTCATTGCACTACTATCAATTGCTTGATTAGAAGTGACTGACGATTGATTTTGCAAATCCTCGTTTGTTAGACTATTATTTGTAGCCAATGACAAGTTTCCCTTACTGGTATCAAATAGTCCATTCCCGGACAAGTTGCCAGAATCCAGACTGTGACTGACTGCACCCCCACCACCGAATGCTGGATTTAACAATAGGTTTGGCGTAACAGACGACAGAATGCGATCGAATTTGCCCTATTCCAATGCATTGGATCGTTAAATAATTACATTTTAAGCAAGTGTTTGCATTAAGATTATCAAAAGCGAACAAATTAAAACAAGTTTTTTAACCTAAAACAAATTCTTTACGTGCATATTCCTTTCTACGCAATATATATATATATATATATATATATATATATATATATATATATATATCAGAATAAATTACACGTTGAAAACGGTAACAAATACAATTCAACAATTAGACCGGTTAACCCTGTATTGGACACTCATAAAGTACTTTTCAATATTGCCGCGACCTAAGCTGGTGCCGAAACACATATGATTCGAAGACTTGCAACTCATTCACCGCGCTATTCTAGCTGCCCAATTCATTGGATTTTCAGCGATATACCAGCTTATGAAAATCGATCAGTCTATTCTTGATGATGACATCGCTTTTAACCTAAACATCAAACTGACCACTTCAAATCTGTCATTAGTGAACAGACACCATGCCACATTGGACACTGAGATTGAATTAAAGTGTTATGGTATATTTTTATTGTATACAGGTTGTCACAATGACCTACACATGACATTCAGTTTTAAATTCAAATCATGAAGACGAGCAGTTTTGCCCCAGGTGAGCACCAAGTAGGAACTTTAGGTCGAAAGTGATGATAAACACACTCAACGCGAAGGAAAGACTGATAAAAAAATTCGAATGTGAAATTGTGGAATGCTCGAATTATTCGGGCCACATAGACACAAGCAGTATGAATATCGCGATTAAACGGATTTCCAGAAAGAAATAACAGATGGATTATAGGAACGTGCCCTCACGACTCACGCAAAATAATTCGGATTCCATTGTGCATATAAAAGAAGCAACGTTACCAGGCGCCCCCCCTCTTGCTATCTATGGATTTCGTGCATTACACTGTGAATATTAAAAATAAAAAAAGACAAAAGTATTATCAAATTAAAGATAGCCTTCATGAAAGCGTATTCTCATTTGATATTTTTCTATAAAAATCCTCTTGATGTGCCAGTTAAACTCACAAAGATATAAATCGAAATGTGATCCAATAGACTAGCAACTTCCACATGTCTAAAAAAAATCTCGCAGCATTTAGTTACTCCAAAATGCTACGATGAAATACTTTGATAACGTAAACTAAGAAGGATAGTGGGAAGTTCATGAGGTTGATAAGTGAGGTGTAAGTGACAAGCAGCTGAAAAGCTACGCATATCGTGTGCATATGTCGAAAAGTGTTAGAAGAAAACACAGGCCTTTCTTTGAGTTTCCGAAATAGACCAGTAATGGCAGCCAAGAGTAAAATATGCATGTATTGGCGGGAAGTCTGCTCCAAGTTATCAGACGTCTTCTTCCATTTGTATTAAATATATTTTGAGGCATTTACCCATACATCTCCACCTATTTATCATGAAAATTAAAACTATCAATACGAGACCTATATCGTGCAGTGTTTATATTTGTGACAAATGGGCTTGAAGATGGAACGGGGATTTCCGTTCCGAAACGTAGCCAGTAAACAAAGATGTGATAGAACCGCATTTCCATTGGGACGAATACAAACTCAGCCCGCACGAAGACAAAATGAAATTGGAAATTGTGATCAATCGGATCTTTGTGCAACTGTCCGTGCAAAGCTACTGCCCGCGTACGCAAAACGCGGCATTGAAGAATATGAAGCTGGCACTCCGCAATCAAATTTCAAAAAATAAATACGGCAGAGGTAGGATAGAAATATGAAATTCAAAAAAAAATACCGATCTACATTAAAATGGAGAACTGTTAATCTTCAAAAATTAAAACAACCAATTATGCTAAAATTGGTGAGTGGTTATCCGTTAAAACTAACCATGAATTCGGCCATGCACGCCTTCGGCAAAAGGCTAAGCCAGCAACAAGGTGGACGCATAATACTCTGACGCAACGGAACAGAACTCGTCATGTCACCCGTGTGCTGCGGATGACATGTACTAAGTGACTGAGTTGGAGCACAAGACGCCCAGGCAGGCATCATACCCTCGGCGTGTAGGCACGCGCGCCGACGATCCGCCAGCTCCTGGGCTGCGGTCACGGTTTCCGGATGAGGTACCACCAAAGGACACCATGAAGCGCAAAGACGCGTCGGTTGAGGATAGGGTGGCGCTAAACAGGCCATCATCTCCTGACGCTGTTGACTGAGCCGTTTTAACGAGGAGGCCGCTTCTTCAGGCGAGGAGAACAAGGCAGCAGCAACTGTTAGGCTTAACGCCCTCTATTATGATTGAATGGAGAATAATAAGCAAAAACCGGCCCATGAGAACATTTTAGCGAGCAAAATATAGCATCCTTATGGAATCGTGTCTATCTAGAAAATATGAATCTTGCCTATTGTAGATGGTGCGATGTAGAGTTGGGCAAGCTCTTAAATGATCAAGAATTGCGTCATTATAGTAATGCATATTATTCAAAAGAAACGTTCTGTACGACAAGTTATATAAAAAATTGCATTAACAATGTTTTTCAAATCCGAATTACCAGGAACAAATACAGTGATGGGAATACAGCAGTCTTTTTTTACAAAAAAACAAACATGAGATAATGAAGAAGCAAAAACTAGTAACCATGAAATACCGAAGCAGATTCAATTACGAAACTCTATTTTAATCGATTTCTTCTAATGACAGTACGAAAGAGTTGATTTCCTATGTTTGAATCACAAGTGTAACAGGCCAGAACTACTGAGACGAAAGAGTTTTAGCTTATACATAACTAAACTATTAGTTTTCTTCCAATCATTCGGTTAACCAAGTTGAGTGAATCTAATGGTGGTGCTCAGACGAAATATTGTTCCGAATAGACTTGCATTGTTAACATTACCCAGAGAAACTTCACTTGGTACGAATAAAAAAACCAAACAGTATAACTATTTTGTTCATAATATAAGAACGAAAGCATGCTTAACTTGGTGGATATGAACGGACTATCATTGCTATTTATTTAAATGCTCAGTGCTGTCCGTCGTGTTGTTAAATTCGCCGCCTATTCTTGTACGGGACAATTGTAGCACTCGTAGGTCAGTAAAATCTTGAATCCTTTACATTTCAAGGTGCAGTGATTATTGGCCTTGATTGGTGGGTTCTCAGCTGTCCCTTCGTTTTGAAGCTCTCCATCAGCAGTTTGTCTGAAAATGATGTTAGAACAAGATTTTCCACTCCAGTTTTCAAAATTTTCGGGACTTCTTTTCCAATTCCATCATCAGGGTTGACACTATACGCAATAGAAAGAACAACTTGTGGCAAATGTGGCATCCTCATTCAAGACAGATATATTTATATTAATCTTAATTCCTAAAGTATTTTCTTATTGTCTGTCCTAATATCCGTCTTCATCTATGGCTTACAATGCTAACAAGTAGTGCACTGTTGACAGTAGCTACGAATATATCTTGAAATACCGGGTAAATATAATCACGACTGCAGTGTATCGATGAGTCGCCCAGATCCAAATCATTATCCTGTAAGCACGAAACGAATGTGCATGAGATTATACTTTCCATTCATGCTGTCTTTGGTTTATCCTTCTGGGCATCATCATCATCATGTCCAGCCATAAAAAAGTCAAAAGTGATTAATGTTTCCCCGGTGCGATGACCATCATTGCTGAATTTGTAGAGCCTTAATTTATTCATCTAGAGCATTAGGCCTCCATCATATATGGTAGGGTCAAGTAGCATAAACTTCATGGCCTCGTGCGACAGCAAATATGGTAAATACTCGGCTAATTTTGACAACCACCGTTCAGTTTGTACTATGATAGAGGTCTATATAATTCCACAACCACATCTTCATGCCTGGCAGGGAAGTGATACAATACTCGTTGTTTAATATCTGCATACAGCATAAAAATTGGAAATTCCAATTGGACTGCCACGAGACGATCCAATATTTCCTAAACAGCTGCTCGTACAATTGGTGCCTTTAACGAAAAATATTGTACTCACATAGGGGCCTCAGATTAGAGGCCAGAAATAACAATTCGATTCTAACCGACATGCTATCATAGACTCATATGCTGCCATCGAGACTCCGTCGCCATTATTGTGCTCATTCATGCGAGTTTGGCCCTTTATATGGAATCCATTCGCGTTAGCAATGATCGATTAATATAACCGAGACACTAAAATGCAAAATTCAGCAGTTGATATAATAATCTGTCCAGCTAAACTACGAACCGACTACTCCAAACTAAAGTTAAAAGCCATTTTGGATTTAAAAACTTAATTTCACTAATGTTCTTTATAGGAGTTCGCTAGTATAAAGCGCGACCCCTGCGTAAAATAAAGCTCCATAATACTTATCCATGTATTATTAACTTCTGCTGTTTCAGTTCTGCTTCCAGTATTCTCTTGATTTTTTGGTTGCGCATCTGTGGAGCAACGTTTGAATTCAAATTAGCTCCAAATAGAGCCATTGGAGCGGCCTCGGTTCCAAAGTGTAGAAATGAGACACAGATGATATCATTTATTACATAAATAGACTCTAAATCAAAACTGAGGACAACGAAAATTTTCAAAAAATATATCTAAATGCAGCTTCAAATTTACTGTGCGTAAAACGATAACATTGCCAATGGGTTCGCCAACAACTTCCATAGAACTCGAGACCCGGGGCATCGACTTTAGGGATTCCATTGGAAAGATCGTTTTTGGAATCAAGCACTAGAATTAATTGATCGGATGGAAAAAAACTAGATATGTCTCGTCGGTTATCAAACGAATTCTAACGATGAACTAGCAGCCAGTTCATCATCGTCATCATCATACAGAGTATTACAAAACCGCTAGTAACATAAGTTTCACTACCGTACAACTATAGGAATAACAAAAAACGATTTTTTTAATAATGCAAAAAGTAATAACATAGGCACACACAAACTAAACCTCTGCACAACATCACGATGAAGAAGTTAGCTTAAAGGCAAGGCAACATAGACAATAGAGCTTACTTACGATTTTCACTGTATCAGGTCATAAACACAGCCAAAACCTCGCAGCTAACTCTGCCCAACTAAGTAAAGAGAGATACAAAGAGGATTCTACTAAAAATCTGCAACAAGACCGCAACAGATCTCAATTCCATGACACCACGCAGGGTTTCTGAACCAAGTACTATGATGCACACGTAGTAAATTCTGATAGTACGTGGTGAGTTCTCAATAAGAACAAAACCCATCCACTGTATGAATTTCCTTTTCTACATTATGCAAGTCTTAGTTTACAATAAAAAATGTTTGTAATAATAGGACCTAGAATTAAATTAATATGTCCTGCTGCACAAAATACGATGGTCAAATGCCTCTAGGCGTCTAAAATCAACTCTAAGGGGCTAAGTTTTACTAACGTATGATAAAACTGCGCATACAGATGCATTTAAAAACATGACCTTTCAGGCAGAGTGAAATACTCTCGTTTCTCCATAAATTGCGAGGTTTGAAAGGAGGCTACTCTAGCTTTCTCGATTCCCATACTCACTTTGTCAAACATAATGCCTTAATTATTGATAGAGATGCTAAGGTATTTAAATTAGGCAACTATGTCCAGATCTTCACTTTGCAGTGGCAGAGCTAGAGTGAGTGATGGGTGATCATGGAAAGAGAGCAAATTTCATCGAGATCGACAAATCTACCGACCGGGAGAACTTCAACAACTGTATCCTGAATGTATGGAAGTGTGTTATTTATAACAAAATATTAATTATACAGAAATGGAGATAGCCTTGATGAACACCACTAGTGTGAGTGGGGCTGTTTGTTTAGTCGTTGTATAACTTAACGCCACCAGTAGTATTTGTGTAGAGAAAGCTAAAATTATTAATAAACTTTGTGGACATACCGGTTTTTAGACAGAATATCCAATAGAAAACTGGGATGCATCTTTGAAGTCTAGAAAAACGGCTATTGTGGGACGGCGATACACACGTCGCCGTTCAAGAACTTTCCATATGATATAAATAGTATATATACAACCAACTCCTGAATGGAATCAGGATTTTGCTTCTCTAGTTTGTGATTCACAATCAGTGCTAAGGCGGCGTAAACAAATCGAAGAAAATAACCTAGATACGACTGAAGACAAACTCATACAAAGGTGTTTATCACACGAATAACGATTGCCTATTTTGAAGATATGAAAGAAAGTATAGATTTCCACACTGTTGATAAAGCATACTTTCGGAAATCGGGACTGCCAGATGTGCCAAAGAAAATTGATATATGACGTGTTCAGTCCACCTACAAGACGACCTACTTTATTGGTTATTAGATGGTTGTCGTTATCATTTATAGTTTCGCTAAGCTTTTATTGCATAGGACGTTTTACGCACCTAAATTGGAAAAAAACAGTTGCTATTACCCGATGCGAACGCTACTTTTATCTCTTCAACCTTTCTGATTCAAAAGGGTTCGAAATCAACATTTAAATCGAGCTTAAGTTGACGTTTTAACCCACAATAAGTGTTATTATAAACCAGGCCACCTGAAAATCGGCGCATTGTTTCGAGAATTTCCATAGATTTCAGAGACCCAAAATCAACATAAATTAGAATATCAAGAAATATAATTGGCACAAAAAAAATAACGACATGTGTGCCTCCAAAACAATTTTAAATGGCAAAATCTAAACAGCCCACTTGACTTCAAACAAAATTTACCTCAGCTGTGATATCTGGAGATTTTCTTGCATTTATTGCGCCTCGCCCACGCCTTCCTCCGCGCCCTCGCCTGCCGAGTGTCGCTGGAGTCTTCATCTCCAAAGTGGGAACACGCGAGGCGGCATCACGCGCTTCAACCGAAAGTGCCAATTCTGGCACAGAAAGCTTGCATAGTGGGGGGCCAAAAGGTAGTTTCTTGCGTTTAAAAAACAGACTGCTTGAAGTCAAATTAGCAGCACCACCACCGGTAGTGTCACATGCAGGCCGATCAAATATACAGCCGGCTGTGAGAAATAGATACAAAATTAACATCCAATATTATTAAGAAAATAAAAGATAAATCTCAGGAGAGTCAGTCCAATTCAGCATCACCACCACCACCACCACCACCACTATAGCTGATGTTTCACCGCCATATGACCAAGAGAAATACCACTTATATTAAAGAACAAACTGTAAAATAAAATTATTTAAAAAAATAAAGTAATAATTTAAAACAAATAAAAATTGATTATGGACCGAATTATGAAGGTAGGATCAAGTTCTAATGGAGAAACATGCCTAGGTAACATACAAAAACGAGGCAACACAAACCTCTACACATTAAAGTCAAGTCAGCTGTAAGTCCAAACGACATCGGCAAATTCAACATAGAATTTCGCTAAACTACCATGCATTATGTAAATCACTTTAACAACAACTCGGCACGATAATTGGCAAATTAGCACCTAATGATCATAGCCTAAGAAGTCTAGTCCAATATACATCCAGAAGTATTCACACCGACCACTTTCAAGTTATAAAATATTTACAGTTGAGTATTCAATAGCAGCAGAAGAGCAGATAAGAAACACGTAGCGCCAGTACAATAACTCTATCAAATTCATCACCATCAATAATCGAAAGAAATACATGCACCTAAATACATCTAAATACATAACTTAACTTAAATGGAATACATCTCAATCGCGGTTGGTCCCGAAAGGGACTATACAGTTAATCAGGCCACAACAATTGAGCATGCTAGCCAGTAAACTTCAGAATATTAAAGTGAATCCAAGTCTCAGTTAGTGATAAATAGAAATTTGCGATGTTATCAAGTGGTCGAAATTTCTCTTTATAGTATACGGTCACGAGATCGCTAGCTTACCTCTTCAAAAAGTCGAGAGATCTAAAGTAATTGCGTATCCCGGTCAGGTAAGACATGTAGGAGGCGCATTATACAAGAATCCAGCCCAAGCATATTACGGTCCTTTAATAGATCGAACAACTAAAATTGGCCTTCTTACAAGAATTTTGCGCCTCCTTACTAACTTTTGACACTCAACTAGCAATGGCTTTAACTAAACCAAGCTAATGCCTATATCAAACAATAGTACAGGCGGTGGAAACTATAATTGATCATCGTCTATGTCTCCATGGTATAACCGGGAGCCAAAATTATAAATGCTGACGAATTTGGATTTCATGCTTACACACACACAGACGATCGACAACACAGCATTCGGCAAAACTTTACAAAGGCAACATCAGCTTGGTCAATACGTTTAGGAACCGTTGTATACGTTGACTAGTCTGTTTACATTTCACAAAAACACTGTGTTTTTAATCCAAAATTGTCATACTGATGGGTTCAGATATTTTGCTTCAGAAAAACCGAGCGGGCCTACCTAGTGAACATATATACCATCTGATATTCGCTTTCCTTTTTTTTAGTAAAAAGACGGTCACCACAACCCACCAACACCACCAAACTATACCCTGAAAAAGTTTGTAAGAACAGCACAAATATTTGGTAAACACCGAAGTTAAACGCAAAAGGTTCACAAAAAATCATTTCAGTTACGAACGCAAGTCGATGGGTTATTGTAAAATGCCTAACAAACTGTTCACTGTACAAGAGAATATGCATAGACACGCATGGCTTAATCATTAAGACAAGCATATAACTACTGGCAGGATCAACCGGGTAATTCCCGCTGTAAACCGCACAAGACGCCAAATTAAAGCAACGGCATCGGTGCTCGCAAACCAACTTTCCGAAAACTCCAAACGTGCTCAAAGAACTTCCAACAGCAGCAACACAGTGAGCTCACCTCAGCAAAAGCAGCTGTGCACAGATTAACAGTAAAACACGGCTTGTGCCGTACAGCCACCAAATACAATCCTCACACCCCGCTACCGACAACGGTAGCATGAGAATCAGATTTAACAATGGAAGTTTCGAATTTCGTATAAATACGTATTAGGCTAAATGCATAGTAAGTGAAAGTAAATGTGCCAGGTAAAGAGGGCAAGCTTCGGTTTCTGAAAAAAAAGGTCATTGGTGCCTAAAAATTAATGCAAAAGACAGATCGCGCTCGGAGGCCGTAAGTGGCGGATTAATTAATAAAGGAAAATTCTGTACATATGCCATCTTTTCCCACCATGAATAGACGGCCTAGAGTTATTCTACAGCAGGTAAAACCCAAAAATATTCCAACCATTACGATTCTATATAACATCAGTTATCTGAGTAACGCATGGTGGATAAGCTAAAATGCACTTCTGCAGATGAGTTTAAATTCGCACCTTCTGGGCTGAAATCTCTATGTGCGATTCTTGGGAGGGACTAATACCATCGCGTACTTCGCTAAGAAGAAAGGACAGTAAAAAAGAAGCCTTTAATCGGACTTTGTACATTATCTGATGTCCTTGCTTTCCCCGATAGAAGTCATATAGGTGTCTACTCACTTCTGCAAGCTGCATAAACAAGAAAGGAGAAATAAACTGACGAACAGAAAACGCCAAAATACATGAGATTCGCCAGCTGATTTTGCTTTATCCTAAATATAACCTATACATCTAATTGAAGAATTTGTGTGCACTTGCCCCGTTTACATCTAGTAGACCATAAATGATTTGAGTTAACAATAATGTGTATCAATTGGGCAATGAACGCTGGAATACGCTAATTTTGTCTTATCTCGACGCTAATGTGGTTCAACTAAATAATTTAGCCTTTCTGCTATCCAGTGTTTCAGCGACAGTCTTAGTTTTCTGAATAGTTTAATGCTTTATGTTGTTCTAAGCTAGTTTCCGCTTGAGCACAAATAATTCACATACATTTATCAACTCTCAACTATTTTAATGAAAAATATATTCTCTGAAAATCTAACGAATTCGGATACCCTAGTAATTGTTGCTTAAGCAAATGCTAACTAGGGCACGACTATGAAGGAAATGCAGCACTACGATGATATGCTCTACTAAAAACAGGTGTAAATTTACTTTAGTTTATTCACTCTTTTATTTCGGCATAACCTAGAAGTGTAAAAATTCTTTAAATCAAGTTTGGGAGCTTGATTTAAACAATAATCCCATTGGATTTAACCATTCGTCGAACAACTTGAAGCTCGCAAACTATTTAAATAATTGTTATCATCACCCGCGCAATCAAAGATTGTTTAAGTGTAAAAAAATATTATCAATACCACATGTGGGATCATTCTAGCATATCATTTGGACGGAACAGATTAACCAAACTTTAGTACGCAAATTGCGTTACCTCGTGCAAGTCGTAAGAATACACTACGAATTCCGTACCGGTTCTGGCAGCAGATCAGAACTCTAGAACTCGATTAAAAACAGTTTATGCAGTCATTATTATAATCAAGGTTGCGGTCTTGATATAAACACCTGACCCATTAATTACTTACATATGTCAGTATAAACTAAGAATTGTATAGTGTAGAAAGGCAATTCATCCAGTAGACCGGTTTCGTCCTTATTGGGAACTCATCAAGTACTGGCCAGAATTTGCCGCGGACAGGATACAAACCTGGGCACGTCTGCTTCGGAATCTGGTGCTCTAACCACTGAGCTATCATGCCGCACACTACACTACACACAATTTTCAGTTATATACTAACAAATATAACTTGGTTAGTCAATTTTTCCTTTTAGGTGGAGCTCATATGGCATCCATTTAGACCCAAAGTTCCAACTAACCATGCCCAATCTGTCATTACTGAACAGACACCACATTACATGGGAAAATGGTATTGAAATGAACATTTATATAATTAAACGAACATTGGTTGCGCGGGTGGTGATAACAATTATTATAATCAAGGTTGCGGTCTTGATATAAACACCTCGTTCAAGTCGTAAGAATACACTACGAATTCCGTACCGGTTCTGGCAGCAGATCAGAACTCTAGAACTCGATTAAAAACAGTTTATGCAGTCGTCGGTATTATGTTGAAAAGTCCGTGAAATAAAAATAAATACAATTTAACACGACTTTGGGTACGCATTCGTTCATGCTGGGTCACCGGTAAATACAATCGAAAGTGTACCAAACAATAAGTGTTTGCTAACACAATTAGCACTTAAATGATTCAGCATGCAACGGTCACTGCGAAACAAAGATAAAATATCAGAATCGTCCGTAAACGTTATTCTATTTCTGCTAAATACGCAATTGACGAGGATCAGCAGTAACTTAATGCTTTAAGCGTGTTTTAAGCACGATCAACGTGTGAACTCCTCAAATTGTATAGCTTAGTCGGAGGTCGAAGTATTGGTTATTGTGGAAGAGAACTACCGGTGCATCCAATCAATGAAAATCTGCTCAATCTCGCAATTATTGCAAACATTATGGTTGACGACGACATAAATCCACCGACCTCGTTACAAGATAGACAACGAAACGCCTGCTTTTGATAAAATGGAAGACTCATTTGGTCGTAAGTAAACACAAAGCCACAGTAATCGACAGCTCTCGTGCTGAATGGTTCAGGTTTTAAATAACTGCCAAGAAGTGTGTACACGAGTAAATTAACGAAATGTTAATGGAAGATGCAGAGCCGACTGATCGAACGGGTGTCAATGATTAAACACATTAACAGAAAAATAAGTACAAGCCACAGTTTGCCTCGTGCTTCACGAAGTTGTTTATTACTATAATCCACAGGTTCTGTAAAAAGTTTGAGAAGTCAAGTTTATCCTACAGAGGGTCTCGATGTAAAATGGGGTAAGTGGCTCAAATCCACGCGTTAAGTCTTTCCATCGATATATGTATATATTCAAAAAAGTCCGCAAAATATGAAATGATTGGGCCTGTCTGGTATTATAAATGATAGCGGTAGCAGTGCTGAAACGGGAGCCTAAGATTTGCCACTCGTTAGATAGAATATGGGCATGGATGTAATCGAAAAAATTTTTTAACATCGTAGCGATTCATTTGCGCATTTTCAGACATGTCAAAATATAATATAATATAAACAAATTTCCCCAAAATTCATAGTGTATTAGAATTTAAAATACCAAATTCAGGAATAATGTTTCCATGTGAATTACAAAATTATCGATATAATGCTCAGAGATGGCAATACAAAAGCACGTAATAACTGATAGCTAAGTTTGTCCTTTTTTAGAGTACGTGTGGTCTGGTATTCAAATATGACGAGCGCCATCCTCGCACAGCAATTTATTTTAAAGCACCAATAGCCAATTTCTACCAGAAACCAAAATCAAAACCGGTACGCTTGATCACTTTCTGGCACTATCCGATAGTCAAATGAACATTGGTTGCGCAGGCGGTAATATCAATTAATTGAATCTAGTTTGCCATCTTGATATAAACACCTGTCCCATACTGTACATATATTTGTTAGTATAAACTAAGCATTGTATAATGTAGAAAAGGCAATTCATTCAGTAAACCTGTTTTGTTTTTATTGGAAACTCATCACGTACTTTCAAGAATTTGCCACGAACAGGGCTTGAACCTGGAACCGTCCTCTAACCAATGTAGATCTAACGGTATGCTATATGGGCTCCACCTAAAGGAAAGGCTAACCAAGAATCATTAGTTAATATATAACTTTAAATTGTGTGTTTTATGCGGCATGATGGCTCAGTTGTTAGAGCAACAGATTCTGAATAAGATGTGCCAAAGTACAAGCCTTGTCAGCGGAAAATTCGGGACAGTACATGACGAGTTCCAATAAGAAAGAAATCGGTTTGCTGGATGAATTGTCTTTTTTTACAAGAATAAAAAAAATTTGGAAGAGTGGCTCAGTGGTTAGTGCAACGAATAAGGAAGCAGACGTGACCCGGTTCGAGCACTGACCGCGGCAAATTTTGGACAGTAAGCGACGAGTTCCCAATAAACACTAAATTAGTCTACTGGTTAAATTACCTTTTCTGCAGTATACAGTGCTTAGTTCATACTGACAAATAAATGTATATAATGTATCAGGTGTTTATATTGGGATCGCAAGCGTGATTTAATTAAACTATTCTATAGTACCCGTTGTCAAGCGACTTTTAGAAACTCGCTTCATAGAAAAACAGCACCTTTTCGGACAAAATACAACAAAGTTGGGATTACTCTGCGCATCAAATAGCCACTGAACACGATAAACTGTCATTTCGCACTATTTTTTTAATCGAGAACCTTACTAGGACATTTGAATGCAATCCAATGAGTTATGGCGTTCTAAATAAAGGTCGCATTAGTAAATATTCATCAAAATTAGTTGATACAATTTACAGAACACACAAAACGACGAAGTTCATGACTTCGTGGCATTAAAACATCGTAATATTAGTAGTAGTTGTTGTAACTATAGCAGAAGCAGTAGTATTCATAGTCGAAGTAGTGTTAGTACTACTACAAGTAGTCCTAGTAGTAATGACAGCAATAGTATTACTATTACTACTACTAGTAGTAGTAGTATTAAAAACAGTTGTAATGAAATACTCTAGTCGAGCGCCGGAACCAATCGCAAAATAATCAGAAAGACATTTAATAGCGTGAATACATGACAATCAACCATTATATAATTAAACGAACATTGGTTGCGGGGGTGTGCAGTGTAGTGTGCGGCAGGATGGCTCAGTGGTTAGAGCACCAGATTCCGGAGCAGACGTGCCCAGGTTCGTATCCTGTCCGCGGCAAATTCTGGCCAGTACTTGATGAGTTCCCAATAAGGACGAAACCGGTCTACTGGATGAATTGCCTTTGCTACACTATACAATTCTTAGTTTATACTGACATATGTAAGTAATTAATGGGTCAGGTGTTTATATCAAGACCGCAACCTTGATTATAATAATCAACCATTATAACAAAACTAAATTCAAAGAAATTTGACCTAGACACCAACCTACAGTATGTCTCGTTGAAACATTTTGTGCGCAAATTAAAATCGGTTGAGCAGTATAGAGCAAAAATGGTTGGTTTATGCTACTGATGGCGCCTTTCCATAGTGAGACAAAACATTAATTTGGTCGAAGAATGCCATTCATGATGGGAACTCTATACTTTTAAGGATAACTGCAGTGGCCGATTTCGATGTAACACAGAGCAAACTAAACAACAAGACTTGGCAGGAGTATGTCACTTTTAATGAATGGAAACCACAACGATCCTTCTAGACTACGCTGATAATCTAGTGCAGACCATTCAGTGCCTTGATTTCTGCTGAACTTGAAAAATACGAAATGACACTGTGGATTCCCGCGAACCTGCTATCACCCAACAGATGTCACTTCTAAGCAGCTTTGGTACAAGAGATTCAATAACTATATTACGCCACACCCTAGCAAAACATGTTATCTGCAATGTTTGATTGATATAGAAGATTTTCGAACTACTTGATGGCTGCGCTTCTGAATTTGAAGACGCGCGTATTTACGTTAAATTTACCAGTAGCCAGTTTGTTTAGAAGCCATCTGTAGTCATTAAACAAACTCACAACTTCACATGAGGTTGCATCCTATTAGCACAAGCTAAGTCCAAACAAATAAGAACAATTGGAACTGTCGGACAACCGGCAGGAAATTTTGATAGCTTAAGATCAAAATATAACTAGTTTGGTCTTGGCACAAAAACAGTATACAATAAATATTGACAAACTCGTTTCAAAAAGAACAAATACGAACATCATTCTGCAAAATGCTAGTAAAGTTCCATGTTAATACATGAAAACAAACAATTGCTTTTTTACACAAATTTGAACGAACTTATATAGCAATAGCCTCCAAGTATGGAAGCATTCTCGCTCGCCTAGTCTTTAATGCTTGTGCAAAATGTTACGTTGGTCTCATATACTTCCAGTTCAAGCCGCTTAGTAATCTATCTGCGCGCAATGTCATATTAGCCTGGCATATTACAGATTGGAAAGTATGTTAATAACAATGCATTCAATCTCTTAAACCAGCTATCCAAATTATATTGACTTCAGGTAATGTAATATAATGTGGGATATAAAATCAAATGGAAAACAGTATATTTTGCTAGATATGGAAATTTGGAGGCATACGTAATCAGGACTAAGACAGGTGCAAAATACGTGAAAGCCAAAACAGGACGCAATCTCACATTCCACATTCCATTGCCTCGTAATTAGGCAAGCCTAAATAGAGTAATGTGAGTAAGCTTAGACAAAATATTAAAAATATACAAGTATTAAACAGAGAACAATACATCAACGTAGAATTCAAGAAACTGTCCTTCATTGCGGCATAACCATGGAAACTGTTCAGTTTCCCATGGACTATAAAAGAACACTAGGCAGTCCATTCCTGGAACGAAATATTAGGTGAAAACTTGACACTTGGTGGCAGGCTCATTCAGCAGTGCATCAAATGATTACATAAACAAAAACTAAATCTTATTTAAAATGTTAAACAGTTTCACATTTATTATGCAAATAATTAATATAGTTATTGCATAAGCTAAGCCTAACAAGAAATTTATTTTAAAGCATCACTTACACTTTAAACTATCAGCAAGTTCATTCATGGACGCAACAATTTGCTCGTCTAGAGCAAATTTGCACTTTTTTGTTTGTTTGAGCATGGCTTTAAGTTCTTTCTTGTTAAGCTTGCGCTGAGCATTGGTCTGCAACTGCTCTGAATGCTCAGTTGCGGCGCCACCACCCATTTGTGAAATGCTCGAGTTGTTTGAGTCTCCACCTGGAGGAATTTTCTCGTCACTACTATTGGTGTGGACAACATTCTGCAATAGGCCGTGCTCGTCTGCAGGTGTATTATTGAATATTTTGTTGCCTATACAAAATAAAGCAGCACAAATCAGATAATCTGTTTAATAGAATGAAATGCTGTCATGCAAGTAAGCAGTACTGATATTGTCGCCTAAGAAGTAAAAGTATGTACATGTAATCTGATGCAATCCCAGGGATCAAGTCGTCTTACACTAATGGCTCCATAACTGCCAATAACAAAAGCCAAATGTACCAGCTGCCACCATTGAATCCTGTTCGGTAAATAGTGTCAAAGTTTTCCATCTTGTAATCTAAAACTCAGTTAATTGCAGTATTCACAAGTCTGCGTCTGACACTTGCAGCGAGATAAAACGAATTAATTGAAATTTCGGATCACTGTGAAGCTTCGAGTTTTGTCTAACTACACCCCTAGTGTTATATACTTTTACTTTACTTTACTGCGGCTGACTCCTTTTAGAGGATAAGCCGGCTCCATTGATATCCCGGATTAAGCCTTTCCATGCCGGGCGGTTGGCAGCCATTTTGGCACATAAAGAGGGCCAATGACGCTCCCAGTGACGCGGACCATAAACATTGCGTAAACCTAGGAGTTCCATGTCCGATATGATTGTTGCAAACTATGTCTTCATTTGCCGACCTCGGCGGCGGCGCCAGTTTGCACATTGACCTGGGTTCATCAACTGCCGTACCAGTTTGTCTTCGGGTTTGCGTAGTACGTGCCCGAACCATTGAAGTCGACGATGTTGGATCCAGACGGATAGTTGCATGATGTCACCGCATTGGTGACGAACAGATGCGTTCGACACCCGGTCCATCCATTTTGTCTTTGTGATGTACCTAAGACACCAATGGTCGAATACTTCAAGCTTTGTGGAGTCCTCAGAACGTAATGGCCAAGTCTCACAGCCATACAGTAGCACAGGGCGAACAGTAACCTGGTAGACTCGGATTTTCGTTTTGAGGCTGATTTCACTTCTTCTCCAAAGTGAGTTCTTCAATTGTAAGAAAGCAAGTCTGGCACGGTCGATGCGTGTTCGGACTTCATTCTTTGCTTGGCCAGTTGGAAGTATTTTTGAGCCAAGGTACGTAAAATCGTCGACTGTTTCGATTGGGCTGTCGTACACCGTGAGCTGCTCATCAGATGAAGATACACCGATGGCGAAGGCTTTCGTTTTGTCGGCATTGATTTCCAGACCAACGGCTGATGAAAACTGGGCCACTTGATCCAAAACGGTTTGCATGCTTCCAAAGCTGTCAGCAAGGAGAACAACATCGTCTGCGTAATCAACATCCGTCAGCCATAGGTTATTTGATACTTGAACGCCTCGAAACCCAGTTAGCGCGTTGCTCAGAATCCAGTCAACCGCATAATTGAACAATATGGGTGACAAGGGACATCCTTGTCGAACCCCAGTGTGCAGACTGAATTCATCCGATTCTTCTCCGTAAACACGTACTCTGGCTTTGGTGGCTGCATAGTAGGCCTTGATCAGATTGACGAGTTTTATGGCATTCCGTCGAGCAGCATGATGTTCCATAGGGAGTCGCGATCAACAGAGTCAAAAGCAGCTCGGAAATCAATAAAACAAGCGACGGTTGGTTGTTGAAATTCGTTGCGATGTTCCAAAACTCGCCGTAATGTAAAGATCTGATCAACACAGCCTTTGCCTGGGCGGAATCCACCCTGATTGGGACGAGTACGGGCATGCTGCTCATTACAGAAGCGGTTCAATAGAATCGACGCCAACAGCTTGGATGCGGTGTTGAGAAGACTGATACCACGGTAGTTTTCGCACCTTGATCTATCACCCTTTTTGGGAAACGGTAGCAGGATTGACATTCCGAAGTCTGAGGGGCATGCTTCCTGTTCCCAGATAGAAGAGAACAGTCGACGGATTGATGGCAATAGTGTGCCTATACAGGCCTTGTAGATCTCTGCAGGTATTCCATCTTCACCGGGGGACTTCTTGTTCTTCATGCGCTGAATGGTCGTAGCGATCTCAACCTCAGTTGGGGAAGAGCAGTCCACGTCGTAGCTGGGTGTAGATGTTGTAGGTGGTTGCGGTGAGCTAGTGTTATATGAATAGTGACGAAATGAGATCAACCATGCCAAACGCAACGGGCAGCTTTCTGCTGATGAAGGAAATTTTGGTCACTGAAATCTGGGCAGATTGTGTTTACCAGTCTTCGTTGATAGACTACCTAAGAGAAGGAAATCTCCGAAAAGAAATCATCCCTAATAGGAATTGGCGACCTAGTGTACTTTTGCAGGCCACATACAACCATGAAATATACTAATTATAATGAATACATACTGCATCGGCTGTCGCGAAGTGTAAAAACTCTCGCCTTATCCGTTTAGCCGCCAAGGGTAGACAAGCGAAATCAGGCTACTGCAGACACCTTCATCTCTGATTATGCCACATTTTCTTCTCTTTCCTTCTCTCAATCTGGCAACAACGCACTATTAGGTGCAATGAATATTTCTGGTATTGATCCTATCACTGAGCCCAATTTACGTGTCAAATACGAAAATTAGTTCAAGTAGACTAATATTCAATAAAGCTAGATTAGGTTTTAACTTTGGTGCCTTTAATGTGAGAATACTAAAACAAACTGGACAACAAGACGTTCCTGTGTACGTAGCATACATTAAAAATCGCTTTATTTTACGTATCACAAACCAGAATACAGGATGTATGATTCTTATCTAAGCATTATTGGCTTCGAATCACTGGTTTCACAGTTCTTTAAACTGGTAAATGGAGCGTCCGTATGATCCTAAGCTTACGAGCTGAAGCTTGCTTACCTGAATGGATCCCTGCAAACAGGCAAATTTGTGCGTCACATTTAAATACATCTACTAAAATCAATGCCAGAAATCGTAATCAGCGTTGCCTTTTCGTTGTATCTGATATGCTCCCACGGATTGCAGCATCCTCAGCTATTTATAACGAGGGGCAAGAAATTCCGGAAGTCTTGGTTACGTGTGACATGAATGCCCAAGTTGCGCGCTTAAGTAACTCAGAATTTCGTTTGACTGTAAGATACTCTTTTGAAGCTTGATGTGCAATAAAAGTTGTGAGCGGCTGTTGGATAGCAGCGCGAAACAGATTATACTAAGTTAGCATAAGCCTCAGACGTAACACAAGACGATGGCGTGATTGCATCCAAGTGTCGCTCGTTTAAGAACACTTATGCCGATTCGGACCATGCACCTATTCCTTGTTGATTTGCTTTTTCCGAAAATTAATAAATAATAAACCTCAAATAGATGCAAGCAAACACGAACAACCGTCCTTCCGACAGAAAATATGAAGATATTTTAAAGTCAAAGCTGACCGGTCCACGTGATTGGAATGAGTCGGCCATCATTCCGATCTTCAAAAACGGCAATTGTAATTATGATAATTGCCACCATGGTATAAGATTTACTGCAGTCGTGTCTAGGTTATTTGCCTCGATTGTCCTACGTCGTCTTAGCGCGTCAAGTGAATCAAACACTAGAGAAGAACAGATCGTATTCCGCTCGGGACCAGGTTTTATAGATATTATTTTTACCTTAAGGCAAGTATTTGAACAGCAAAATTTAGATCGCCGTACCATAATAGCCCTATTTTTAGATTTCAAAGGTTCATTTGACTCGTTGGATCGTAATATCTTATTCCATATTTTGTCAAAAAGTGTGCCCACAATTTTTTTAAATATTATACGCGCTCTCTACAAAAACGCTTCTGGTCGCGTTAAAGTCTACAAGGAATTAACGCACACCTTTACAACCAACAGTGATATTAATCGAGGCTGTCCACTTTCCCCTTTTATGTTTAATTTTGTAATCGATTTTATTATGAACAACACTTTTCTACACGTTCAGGATTTCAAGTCTTTAAGTTCTTCCGGGCGCTAAACTAGTCGATTCAGACTATGTGAACACGATATCGTATTATTATTCGACAATCGACATTCTGTTCAGGCCACGTTGAAAATATTACCAAACGATTTCCCTTATTTCGGTATGAACTATGCACCGTCTAAATGTCAGAATTACCTAAATTACAGAATCACCCACCACCTACTTCAATTCTGCGACTGTAGAATGAAAATCTAAACAAAGTTGACAAGTTTACATACCTTGAGAGCCCATTCAACAACTCACGCAAATTCTTATGGTTATATAGCAGAGAATCACTATTTAACACTGGCTTTTGTACTGCTGTGCATGATGATGAGTCAACGCATCTAACAAT